>JBBPNR010000872.1:0-15709 GCA_038091015.1 Boletus vermiculosoides
GGTTCTTTTCCGCCTCTCTCGACGAAACGATTCGCTGTTGGAACTCCTATACGGGGGAACTAGTCGGACATCCGTGGAGAGGTCACACCGACGCTATACGCTGCCTCTCCCTTTCTCCAGATGGATCAATCCTTGCGAGCGCATCCGGAGACGGGACTGTGCGTTTCTGGGACACAAATTCTGGTAGCCCTGTCGGACAACATCTACAACATCCCACTTCTATATACGCCGTTTGTTTCTCTCCCTCTGGTGAATTCGTGGCATCAGCAGGACAGGATGGAAACATATATTTGTGGCGGGTACCTTCGTTGGATTCCGTTGAGAGTGTGGTGACAACTCTTGTTGCTTGATGCCTCGCCATTCGTACTCATAATTCTCTCCACCTTCACAGACATCCCAGGCTCTTCCCGGCGCGTACAACTCCCTGCTATGTGGCACTCAAGTTGCCCTCCCACCGCCTCCACCCTACTCCACGCACAATCCCGGCACCAAACAAGTGTTGGATCTCGATCATGGTGTGAGCAACTGCAAGTCTTGACTTCCCATTAGTTTACTCACGATTCTTCAAAGTCATCCGCACCACTTCATCTTGCCGCACCTGCCTTGGTACCTAATGCAACCCTTCCCCTCCTTATACAGAACCCACATCGGAGCGAAGATGTTTCTTTGCGGACAGTATTCATGTCGGATGAACTGAATATACAGTCCATCTTTCCGGATCTCTCCCTCAGCCTTGATGAACGTCAGCGCTTATTCGAACTACGGCTACGTAAACTGGTGCGATTCAGAACGTTCATTGGTCGTCTCGTATAATTAGCAAGCCATCTCTTACAGGTTGATCTGGCGACTTCATCAGGGCTTCATGTCCCTGGTGACCTCATCCCTTCGAGCTCACCTCAGTACGCAAACACTCCATGGACTGGTCTGGAAAGCGTACTGGATGCAGATTGGGACTCGGTGTCAGTATTGTTCTCGTGACCGCTCAATCAACTTTACTGGTTGAGCGATATTCCAGCTATTGCGAGAGATGTGCTAAGAACTGATCACCATCACTCGCCTATAGGCATGCTTCCCAGATTGAACCTTTGGCTTCCGTGTTCCGATCCACATCAAACGCGGACCCTAAAAAGACGCGGAAGACTGACAAAATCAAACAGGAACTCGTCGGGATGTTGCGCAAGTCATTTCATCATATGGCACGTGTTCAATCAGTCAACCACTATGTATGCAGGTGATATCGGCTTCAAACTGTCCAACGGTCGGCTCCCGTGGTCCACCCTCGAAGGAGACCTCCAGAAGAAAGGTTACATGATCCTCAATTGGCCCCAGGGCGTTGTTCGTGATAAAGACAAAGGAGTAGCTGGCCTGAGTGCAGAGGATACGGACAAGCTTCACGATGCACTCTTTTTTGACGAACGACGCCTTCGATTCGTCCGGTGCGACGAAGGTACGTTCTTGAGCATATACGGCACTACCATTCAAGGGTTGCTCAACCAGTTGCCAGGATTTGCGGACAACAACGATGGGGTGCCTTCGCTTGCTAATGCGTCCGGCTCGGACAGACCCCACGAGAGTGATCGCTCCTGTATGTCGAGGATAGCGAAGCAGCCAAGGTTCAAAGTGACTACGGCAGAAGCATATGTGGAGCATCGCAAGAGGCGGCGTGTGTAGGCGTGCATTTCCTGCCATATCTATTCGCGTGGATGAAGGATGACGATCTCCATGGACATAACACTGATCAGATAGCAGTACCTCCATTCTGGGTCACGGTTCATGGAGTCGATTTGCTGTCTGATTTATTTACCTGCCGGTAGCTCAGATCATAAGATATTTCGCTCCGACATTCTGCACAACGCTGATATCCAGTTGAGTATGCAATACACCACAGCCCTCCGGGTACCCTGGACCTGAAGTTGGTTGTCCCAATCACGGACAGAAAATTACAACCCTAATGTATGGTTAAGGTTGGGTTCCACAAAAGTTAAGCCAAGTGCTCCCACAGTTGTATATCTTTTTGCATTCCCACGATTTATCGATCTGGAGACCTGTCCCCTCCGAGTCCAGGAATTACGTTCTCACTGACTACTGAGTACAGAGCGAGAAGCAATCATTGAGAAAGGACGCACATGGTATCGGCCTGTGCGGCTCGCCCCACGAAAAACCGTCGCATTATGGTTCGATGCTAACATATCCTCCAACTAGGTGTGCCCTCCGACCCACCGCAACCCCCACGGAAGGATCCTGCACGTCCATTACTCACGTTCAGCCGCACACGACCGGATCAACTCAGCATATCCCCACTAAACTGTCCTGTCCGTCCGCCGCCATCTCTTTTCAGGACTTCCCGCGCATCCCGTGGTGGAAGCGACATCGCACACCGCTCCTTCTTCGAGCTCGCCTCGACTGTGAGTGCCACGCTGTATAATATCCTTTATTTGTCGAATAGCGGCTTGTTGGCCCGGACGCACCCATCAGTGTCCTCGGGCTGGAGGACCGCAGGAGCGGTGAGAGACGATGGCGCTGACGCAGGGGTCCCAGAGACGAGATGGGCGCTAGTTATGGCATGAGATAACCGTATCGTCATGGTAAGGAGGCAAATCTCACTTGTACGATCGACTTGAGTGGCTGCGGGTCCGGTTGACGTTGGACAAGGACGCGATGAGATTCGCCATTGCTTGTATGCAGTGATCTGGACGCAGATAGGATGGAACGCTTCGTATACCAATTCGACACGGTCTCCTTGACTTTATCACCTATCCTGCCGTGGACGACCGCGCTGCAAACGACGTGTAACAGCGCCCAACATAAAGCTCATCTTCCTCATTCCCTCGCGTACCCCCCATGAGTTCCGTCACCGCTGGGTCCACGCGCGGTAGACTGCGCACCAGCGTGCCGAACGCATCCGTAACATGTGTGCGCAAGACAACACTCGACGAATCGCCGACGGACTTGACCAATGTCTTCTGCGACTATGAGAAGAGCGGGTCAGTTTCCCCTCCAGCATCGCAGCGAGCGCGATCTGGAGAGCTGGTGGATAGGTCGTCGCTTGCGTAGCAATGTGGATGAGCGGACAGACAGAGGGGGCGACGAATGGCTCGATGGCACATTCGTTGGCACACCCGGCGAGGCCTCTGGTCGCGTATGCAACGTTTTCGTCGCCTTTGAACCGACTGAGCCCAGGCACAGTTCACCCCAGGGCACCCGTGACGTCGATAGGAACAACCAATGGCTCAAATTCATCCTTGAGCGCAGAGTTGACAAAAGATCTGGGAAAGGGACCCCCCGAGTTGCGTCCCAAGAGTCTTTGCGGTGGTGCAGTGCCCGTCAAACAGAATCGACGAGCTCGATGTGTACCACAGGCAACAAACTGGGCAGGTATGCACAAAGTACTTTCAATTCGTCAGCTGCACGAAGTCGCCCACCCCTGCGTATTTTTTCTTCCCACTCCACGTTCACTCAGTCTTCGTTCGATGATGGGAGTGACTTACAATGCGAGTGTCAGCCCCGCTTCACCTCTTCGAAGAAAACATACCAGAGCCAACGACGAATGATGGAGTAATTCATAAATAACGTCTTGAGAAACGCTGACAGCCCATTGGTCGTCCGATAGTAGGATGCAGAGTACCGTGATAATCAAAAATCCCGAACAATGTTGGAATCGATCTCGATTCTCGCTCCTCCGAGTGATATGACACGAAAGGTCGAGATGATCCGAACTGTCGACCATCGAATAGATGTCCGAGGGTTGATCGATCTGATCCCAGATTCAAATGCCCTTGCATTAGTGTGGTGAATACATTCGCGGAGGGTGTCGCAAAGTCAGGTGCAAGTTGACGGAGGATTCGAACTCAGAGCTTACAATCGAAATGACGTGGCCATTTCGAAGGACGAGATAAAATAAAAGCGGAATGTCTCAGAATTGGGGCTTGAATTTTTCTAAGGAACCCAAGTGTATTGTCATAAGTCTTCCGAAGTCTCGTCACCAACGTTCTGCTGTAGTCGGACCAGTAGCGGAAAGTCAGAGCGACATCGGAGCGTCGGAGCGTGAAAGTATTATTATAAAGTAGCACACAGCGTTTGACTACAATTTGACTTACAGCGGTTTTCAAAAGTTCGTGGAATTTGACCAAATTGTTTGGATTTTTGGGCCGTTATGTGTCATCACGTGTTCAGGACCCCGAGTGTAACTTAGCTATGTATTGGTACTACTAGTGGCTTTCTTTTTTCACATTGCCATGCCATTGCCATCCCCAATGCCAGAACCTGAGGAGAACTCAGAAATTGAACAGGTATTCTCTGTGTCATTGATTGTCTATTCCAAGGTCAAGAAGATGTTGAAAGTCTGGTGTTCTTATTTAGGGCTTATTCTTCAATCACCATGACTTATCTTTTATTATCGCTATTCATTTTGCTTTTGGTGCTAGACCACTCTACTCTGTTCTAGATGGACTATTATGTCACACATTCTAGACTCTGACGTTATACCCTTCACCCTAGCTCTAGACTATGATGTCATACCCTTATCACCAGGGTTCAGGGTTCCTTATCTATGACGTCACTTACTATAGCTTCCACCAATAGCCTATTGCCCTCTTATCTTCAGGTCATAGGGCATGACCATATAGGAGTTCAAACTCCTCTTTAACTTTGCTGTAGAACAGTATAAGTACAGGGCCTTTTGTCCCTCAATCTACAGTGTTCTCAATTCGTCTTTCAGAACCTCCTCTGAGTACAGTTTTCTCTGTCTAGGCCTATCAGCCTCTTTATCTACTCAGACTTCAAGATCTCCTTGTTGCTTCCCCTCTCCTAGTTGTTGAGTGAGTAGCTCCCACTTGACTCTCCACTTCCACTGTTCCCCTCTGCCGATTGGGACCTTTGAGTTCCAATAGGTTATGAGCCCCACAAGGCTCTAGGTCCATCATTTACGATGCCCTTCCTGAGCTTTGCACAGGAGAGTGCAACTTTCTTGGTCCTCTTTTGGATCATGACCTTTCTAGTCTTGTGCTTGTCCCTTTATATGAGGTTGACATCACTGGCCCTGGCGATAGGGCTAGTACTCAGCACAGACTCGTGGATCATCTTATTGTAGTTTATATCTGATAGCAGGACTGTTGTTGTAATCTGGCGAACTTCTTTCTTTGACTGGGTATTTACCTGGGACTTGGACTTATGTACATCCTAACCCAGAGGCTTTCCTAGAAGCTTTTCCACCTCGTCTTTGTGTGCCCCAAGAGCCCATTGGATATAGTGCACCTTTACCACCCAAGGTTCATGCAATCAGAAACCAACAGCATGGATGACAAGATTGTCATATTCACCACCCTCCTGGTACTGTCTTACCATGTTGTTGTTGTTGATCTCATCACTCTGAGACTCCCTCATCTGTGACAAGAGACCCAGTTCCTCCATATTCAGTTGAGATGTGGGATACAGTCACTCAGACTGTACCTTTTCCTCCTGATCAACAACCACCTCCTCCCAGACCTGCTCATGCAGTTCCTTTCCAATTTGGCTCTCTCTCTTATACTCCAACTGCATCTGCAGTAGTCACACCAGGTCTACCAGTTCCATATACCTATGTCGATGATCCCCAACACATTGGGCTCTCAGAACACCCAGATGGTCCACCAACCTTGGAACCAACTACTTTGAACACTCTTTGACGAATCACTGGAGATACCAGAATTATCCCTCCAACCACTCCTCTTCCTGGATCCACCAGCCAGACTGGTGAACCACATACAATACATTGAGGAAATAATTGAAGAGAACAACGAAGGTTACATCACAGTACTCCAAGAGATCCCGAGGTTCCATGTCCAGAATCAAATCCCACTCCTTCCACTAGTCCTGATCACAGTGAACCTAGTGGAGACCAGCCACCACACGTTTAGAGTCAATTTTGACTTGTGGGCACATGGTTTTACTTTTAATTTTATGGGAGTTCCACAAAATGAACAATACACAACCTCGTTGGATTCATATTCCTACCATGGCAAAACACTAGCTTCCATTTACGAAGGTGCTGGCTTAGCCTTTCCTGTCATTTCATATTGGGACACTGCCTATACCTCAGTTCACAATCGTGGCTGGGAGATCCTCAACCAAGACCATGATTGTTTCAACCAGGATTTCAAACTCTGTCTACAGGCACTTACTCCCAACCATCCTATTCCGTCCATTGCTGACCTTTATCTGGCTTTTAATACTCTGGTGAATGTCTATCATCCTAATCTGGAAAAAGACACACCAGGAATGGACAAGTGGTACAATCTTTGCCAAATGCAAGATGATGGACCACAAGACAGGAATTTATGGGATGTTCCTACACAGCATGCCTGGAACGTTCGCATGGATACAGTTTGGCAGAATAATTTCACTCATTCGACTCATCTCTTTTGGAGAGATCATACAGAACTGATTGTGCATTTTCAACAGGAATTTGATCCTAGGGATTCCACTTGATACATTACTGCTTATTTAAGCAGGGTGAATATCCTTCATTCCACAACTGATCACATCTCTGCTGTCATTCTCTGTCATCAAGACCTATTTCATGGCAGACAGATTGAACTTATTAGACAATGAGAAAGAGCGTTATGATCAGAAGTGTGAAGACTTGCCTGTCTATGAGGCATGGGTGACCAAGGAGTTCAGGATCTTAATTCAGCAGCTGATTTATTGTTGGCCTGTCCCAGTGTGGTTAGGTGGTTGATATGTATACTTTGTCAGCAATGATCGTTTTGAATCCCTTCCATATTCTCTAAAGAAATGGACTCTTTCTCACTTAGGGATCAATCTTTCTTCTGCTTGGATAATAGATTCTATGCAAGGTTGTGCTAAACTTGACATTTGGCACGACATATCACATATCACTGGTATCCCAGATGATAGTGATACTCTACCAAATTGGAACTACCAATCGGTTATTGCGTATGATTCTTTTCTATCCTTTGCTCATTTACTACTACCTAAATGGTACCAAGACCATGAAGGTTTACAAGAGCATGGACATCCTATTCACAGGACATTATCCAAACCAATGGTAGCATAGTATCTGGACACGCTCATCCTCATGAACAGATTGTACAAGAGAAATATCCCTCTACATTGTTCTATTCATGACCACCACTGAGGATAATGGAGCCAACAAGGAGTGTTGTTACCTTTGGAGAAACAACGACGACATCATCATCTTCCATTCCTCTTACTCCTTTCCGAGTATATGATCCAAATGCTGATGAAAACTTTTTGTTTTCTACAGTTGCTTTTTGTCTTTCGCTATAACCATCCACTATGTCTGGACTTATCAAACTCAACTCTTCTATCACTTCCAGGCTTCAACATCTTGCAGGACCATTGAACTACTACATGTGGTCTTTGGAAATGCGAGATGTGCTTAATGTAGCTGGTTGGTGGGACATTGTCAATGGAACTTCCCTGTATATAGCTCAGGGAACAGTCAATGATCAAGAACGCTGGCAATGCAATGACTGTCAAGCCCAAGCATTGATTGGTGTATATGTGCAAATGCACATGAAGGTTCACGAGTCACATGTTTATGTGGCAACCCAGAATAACTCACGACCATCTTTCACTCGTGCCTTCTGGGGTCAGCTTGCAGCTCTCTATTCTGCACACAGTGTTTCAGGCCAATTCTGTGCCTTTCAGGAGATCACCCGGTTCCATTTCTGCGAGAACCAAGACATTGGCTCTCAGATTTCTGAGATGACAGCCATGCTACAACATACCATTTCTACTGGATTGCTCCTTCTGGACCAACTCCAAGCCATGATCCTCCTTAATGCCTTACCTCGTTCCTTTGAACCCACTGTCTCCACCCTTATCCAAACCATATCCCCCGAAGATTTCAACCCAGATAATGTTTCTGCCAAGATAATGGCAGAATCTCATCTCCAAGCTGCATCTCATCCTTGTCCTTCCCATCATTCCTTAGCCTCTTGTTTATCAGAACCTGGACCATCCAATTCTGAACTGGCTTATGCCGAGACTAATTGCACATCTGTGATATATCGTGCACCTTCTTCCAATGTGGAATGTGGCCATTGCCACAAGAAAGGTCACATGACTGCCCAATGCTGGCAGCTTTATGGTAAACCTTCTGGCCAACATGGTTAGAAGAGGCCTTCCCCTTATAAAGGGAAAGCTCCTCAACATAATAAGAACCAATCGAAGCAAGCTGCATATGGCAAATGAAAAGGCTACAAAGGGAAAGGGAAAGCTCGTGCTCACGAGCTAAACAATGATATGTTTGCCAATCAGATGATAGGCGATAAAGACTCAGAAATGATCCTGATAGAACAACAGGACATGTTCTACGATGCAACAGAAGGTTCTGCACCTATGTGGGACACCATGGATATGGATGACAGAATGTCAGATGCAACCATCACTCCATTCGGCTACCATTCCATTTATCCTACTGCCACCATCCTTCATAGTGGAGAGGCTTCTCAAGCTTCATCCTCTTCCTCTACTTCCACCTCTCATTCCTTTCCAGTCCATTGTTACGGTTATGGAGGAGACCCCTAATCAATTTCCTTCTACGTCTCCTCCTCCTCATCCACCGACTCCAATTCCCTCGTCAGTTACCCCACCTTCCCATCTCGACCATCCCAGAGCCTCTCTATTCTCCTCCCTCTTCTCTGACCTAAGGGACTACAACATCCCTACCTCCACGTGGGCTGATCTATTGGACGAGTCTCTCTTTGAGGCTTAGACATCGGGCGGACATCTCCAGACCATCTCTCTTTTCATCGCCTTCGGCGATTCCCTTTCCTTCACTGCCTTCAGCAGTTTCCTTTCTTCTGACTCATTACTTATTATCTATGACTCGTCCAGACACTGCCTCCTCATAGCCTCTCTCGTGGCTATTCGTCTCCCCCATTATATCCTGTCCATTTATCTCATGTGCCTCGCGACGCGACACGTCTCTTTCCCATATAGACTTCGGACTCCGATACCTGCCCTAGAGTCCTCAGTATATATATTAGAACGCCACCTGTATGCCTCTCTTTCCTTAACCTTAATCTACACTATTTCGTGTGGACTTCTGTTCCTCGAGATCCCCTCCCTCGTGCCTCGCCTCACCACTACTTCATCCTCTATCCTTCCAACTCCTGGCCAGTCCAGGTACTGCTAGCTCACGCTAGGCCGTTCAACACTTAACTCCTTATGGAGGTGCCCAAGTGTAGGAACGAGGTCTCGACTTAACTCCTTGACGAAGGAGAGGTCAAGTCGATGTTACACGAACGTGTACCATTGTTACCAGTCATAACATCCGTTCTGGTTCAGTCAACTCCATCTGAACTTGGAACTAACTCAACCAATAGGGTTAGAGTTCTTTTACCCACAGAAAATCAAAATGGTTACTATGGAGACATGCAGAGACATGTTGATGGGACTTGGAAACATGGCTTAGAAAGCCACAAGATTTCTGTATGGGATGGTTCTGACTTCTACCCTGGTTATGTTGATGAAGAATGTGATTTTGATTTTGACTGGTACCTGCAATTGACACCAGTGGTCTCTACCACTGAGGCAACTGAGATTGCTTCTGCATCTATAGGTGATTCATTCAACTGAGATCACTGGATGATTGATAGTGGTTGCATACATCATATCACTCCATATCTCAAGGATTTTATAAATCTTAAAGACAATGAATAAACTGCCTCTGCAGCCAATGGATTATCATTGAAGATGATTGGACCAGGAACCATAATCCTGAGGCCTAAGGGTTTAAAACCACTAATACTCCATGATGTCTGGGATACACCTGACGCTTTGCACAGACTTCTATCGGTACATTCTCTCACAAGAAGTGGTTACCAATGTACCACGATCAACAAAGAAACCAAGATTTGGAACAATGAAGGAATGTTAGCAATACAGGCTTCTGCTTTGTTGCCAAACAATCTGCTTCATTGGTTTCGGTTGTTTCTGAGCAAACATGGAGTAGTTAGTTCCTTACAGGAAAGTTCCTTAGACTCATATGATCTTTGGCATCAGTGTTACGACCTGTAACAATGGTACACGTTCGTGTGTCGTTGACTTGGCCTCTCCAACAAGGAGTTAAGTCGAGACCTCATTCCTACACTGGGTCGACTCCTTGAGAGGAGTTTAGTGTGAACGGCCTAGCGATGAGCTAGTAGTACCTGGACTGGCCAAGAGTTGGAAGAGTAGAGGATGAGGCAGAGGAGAGGCGAGGCACGAGGGAGGGGATCTCAAGGAACAGAAGTCCACACGAAATAGTGTAGATTAAGGTTAAGGAAGAGAAGGATACAGGCGGCGCCCTAATATATATACTGAGGACGTTTAGGGCCGGTATCGGAGTCCGAAGTATAAATAAGGAAATGACGCGTTGCGTCGCAAGGCACGTGAGATAAACGAACCGTGAAGTAAAGGGGATACGAATAGCCACGAGAGAGGCTATGAGGAGGCAGTGTCTGAGCGAGTCATGAATATAAGTAATGAGTCAGAAAGAAAAGGAAACTGCCGAAGGCAGTGAGAAAGGCGGTATATCCGGAGATGTCCGTCCATGGTCTAAGCCTCAAATAGAGACTCGTCCAAGAGGTCGGCCCACGTGGAAGTAGGTGTTACGGTTCTGGAGGAGACCCTTTACCAATTTCCTTCTACGTCTCCTCCTCCTCGTATACCGACTCCAATCCCTTCATCGGTCACCCCTCCCTCCCACTTGGACCATCCTGGCGCCTCCCTTTTCTCCTCCCTCTTCTCCGACCTAGGGGACTACGACGTCCCTACCTCCACGTGGGCCGACCTCTTGGATGAGTCTCTCTTCGAGGCTTAGACCATCGGACGGACATCTCCGGTACATCTCTTCTCACTGCCTTCAGCAGTGTCCTTCTTTTCATCGCCTTCGGCGATCTCCCTTTTCTCTGCCTTTGGATATTCCCCTTTCTCATCGCCTTCGGCGATCTCCTTTTATCTCTGACTCACCATGACTCGTCCTCAGACACTGCCTCCTCATAGCCTCTCTCGCGGCTATTAGTATCCCCTTACTTCACGGTCTGTTTATCTCACGTGCCTCGCGACGCGACGCGTCATTTCCTTATTTATACTTCGAACTCCGATACCGGCCCTAAACGTCCTTAGTATATATATTAGGGTGCCGCCTGTATCTCTCTCTTTCTCTAACCTTAATCTACACTATTTCGTGTGGACTTCTGTTCCTCGAGATCCCCTCCCTCGTGCCTCGCCTCACCTCTGCCTCATCCTCTACTCTTCCAACTCCTGGCCAGTCCAGGTACTGCTAGCAACCGCTAGGCCGTTCATCCTTAACTCCTTTTCGGAGTCGACCTAGGATAGGAACGAGGTCTCGACTTAACTCCTTGTTGGAGAGGCCAAGTCGACGACACACGAACGTGTACCATTGTTACAGGTCGTAACAGTAGGGATGTCGTAGTCCCTTAGGTCGGCAAAGAGGGAGGAGAATAAGGAGGTCCCAGGGTGGTCGAGATGGAGAGGTGGGGTGACAGACGAGGGGATTGGAGTCGGTGGACGAGGAGGAGGAGACGTAGAAGGAAATTGAATAGGGGTCTCCTCCGTAATCGTAACATTACCCCCTTCGTTGATCTGAAGTTCCATCTCAGATAACACTTCATCCACTGCGGTCTCCTTCGTTGTCCTCGTAGTTGGTGAGATCCCAAGAGGAATAAGGGATGTCGTGGGGGCAGTTGTGGACGAGGTGGTCGCGAGCGTAGCATTGGGTGCAGCGCTGGCTGGGACAGGTGGACATGATATGTCCGGGGGCGACAATCCAGCAAAAGCGGCACCTGTACCAGGCGCAGTCCTTCTGAAGATGCCCAAGTTGTTTACATTCGAAGCACCGGGTGTGCTCCAAGCATTCCAGGGATACATCGGGGGCGTTGGGATGGGGAGTGGGTAGACGGGGTATGGGGCCCACATCGGATGGGGAAGGACTGTCCATGGTTGCAGCTGGGCGACTGGGATCCAATCTAATGGTTCCTGACTGGTCACTGGTCCCACTAGGAACGTCGACATGGAGGGATGGGCAGACGACTGATAGGTCTCCCAATGGGGAGGAAAGGTGGCATGGGGGCCTCGATGGAAGGCCTGCCAAGAAAAGGATATGGTGGGCACGTCTGATGAGGCGGCGAGGGGCAGAGACGGGTTGGGGGGGAGTGGCTCTGGATACGGGGGAGGAGGAGGAAGGGGTCTCTCTGGGAGAGAGTGGGACGTATCTACAACGTTGTGGAACAGACTCTCGAGGGCTTGATCGAGGGGAGGAGACGTCTGTTCCAATAAGAGTGTCGGTTGGGGAGGAGGAATCATATCTGGGAGGGCGGATAGGGAGGGAAAGATCAGGGGTGTTGTCATAGTATCACTCTCGTTCTGCCTGGGGGAGGGCGGAGATGATGGGATTGAGAATAATGGATATGTCTCCAAAGGGAAGGAGAGCGATGCAGAGGTTGATTCCTGCGACGTGCAGGTGGTCGAGGGTATTGTTGTGAAGCTCGAGCACGGTTTGCTCGATAGTGAGGATGGGGGCAGGGGAGTCTCAGGCATCGACAAGGCTGGGGCCCAAGAAGGGAGTGAGACTTGTCTGGACCCTAAAGGCCCAGGGGAGAAGGGATCGAAGGGTAGTATAGAGGCGGTATTGGCGGACGAGGTGGCAGAGCGTTTCGTCACTCGCGAAGAAGGGGAGGGACTCGAGTGTCTCCGACGTTTGAGATCTTTCAAGAAGGCCAACATAGAGAAGGCGACGTGCGGTGGGTGGTAGACAGGAGAGGCGAACGGATAAGGGAATGGAGGGGACATGGGGAAAAGGCATAGGCGATGGTGGTGGTTCTGGAGAGAGAAGAGTTTCAGAGTCCAACCCTTTCTTTATAATCCGAGAGGATGGCCTTGGCGTTTCCCAAATGGGATTCTGGTTCCCACGTCCGTTCCGAGTCCGGGTATCCCCGCCAGTGTACCAAGTACTGCCTTCTTCGGGGGGTGCCGCGATGGTTGATGATCTTTTCAATTTCGTATTCCTCCTCGGTTCCTAGGAGTTCTGGAAGAGGCTGAGAGAAGTTTGGTCCATGTTCGGGGGTTTCCCAATAGGACAATAAGAGGGAGGCGTGGAAGATGTTGTGGATCTTCCATTGCGGGGGTAATTTCAATCGATAGGCGACTTTGGAGATCACAGTGGAGATCTCGAAGGGTCCGGTTCGACGTGGGGAAAGTTTCTGGGAAGGAACTTGTAGTTTTAGGTTACGGCTGTCGAGCCATACCTTGTCTCTGACTTTCCAGGGTTCAAACCTGGACAAGTGTTGTTCCTTCATTTTTTGTTGGGCTAGGGAGTGCGCAGCTTCTGCTTCTTTCCGTGCCTCGTCTAGGTCGGAAAGGCGGGATTCCAAGGCAGGATTAGCGGTCTTCCCGATGGTTGGGTAAGAGCGTGGGGAATATCCGAGCATCAGAGCAAATGGGGACTTGTGTGTGACGGAATGTTTGGCAGAATTATGGGAGAATTCTGCGAACGGGAGGAAGTCTAACCATTTCTGCGGGATGCCGTCGCAGTAAATGTGCAAGTAGGTCTCCAATTCCTGGTTGTATCGTTCAGTTTCCCCATCGGTTTGGGGATGATACACAGTGGAGAGGGAGATGTCATAGCCGAGGAGATTGGCGAGTTCCTTGGCGAACGTGGATGTAAACTGGGGTCCTCTGTCCGAGAGGAGTCGGTCATGTAGGCCGAAGCGTTTGAACACATGTTCAAAAAATAAACAGGCTATGCCAGCGGCATCCACCGTTTTCGTGCAAGGGGCTAGAATTACCCCCTTCGTAAGACCATGGTCGACCACGACCATGACAGAATCAAAGCCCCACACCGCCAGTAAATCAGTGATGAGGTCCACAGCGAGGTGCTGGAAGGGACGGGAGGCGGTGAAATCGAGGGGAAGAAGGGGGGGAACCATGGGGTGCGTTTGCACCTTATAGGCCTGGCAGACGGCGCAGCCCGCCACGTAACACCGGACGAAGGAGGAGAGGCCGGGCCACCAGTAGTTGCAGGAGAGGAGAGCGACGGTGCGGAGGTGGCCGCTGTGCCCTCCCTCGAAAGAGGAGTGGGCGGTGAAGAGGATATCATGGCGTGCATTGGTGGGGACGTATAGGCGGTTCTTGAAATAGAGGCGGCCCTCGATGTAAGACCAGTCGGCTGGGGTGGAGCGGCCGAGAGGTGGGGTTTCTTCCTCCATGCGATGGAGGGCGTCCAGCACGAGTGGGTCCATGGCGGACGAGGCGCAGATCTTCTCGCTCAGGGCGAGGTCGATGGCCCTCAACTGGTGGTCAAAGGCGTTATCAGGCAACATCTGGATGTCAGAGTTATCTCCAGATGTATCAATGTTGTCCTTCCTGTTACAGTTTTGGTACACTCCCCGGTCTTTTTCTTCCTTCCTCTTGACCGTGTACCAACCGTGACCACCCGTCACTGGACCACCCGCCCTGGCGAACTCTCGTGCTCATTTACGCTCGACCAACCGTCTTGCAACAGCTCGGCTTCGCCTCCTCCTGCACCTCCTCCCACGGTGCCCCCTGACACAGCCGCCCTCCTGTGTCCCATCCTGGACCTTCCCTGGATCTTCCCAGGATCTTCCCTAATCCTCCCTGGAATCTCCCTTGGAGTTCCCACCCGCTCCCTCCTTCAGGGCCGTCCCCATGACAGCCGTCTTCCTGTGCGATCCCCTCTCGGATCTCTCCGGCACCGCCCTATCGCACTGCCTCCAGTGCCTCCTTCGCACAGCTGTCCCCCTGTGCTCCCCTCGGTGATCCCCATCTCAGTTGAGGCCAGATCTCCCCTCAACATCGCCACTGCACCGCGTGTTGCGCCCCGACCTCACTTCCCTCATGTGACCACTCACGTGCCATCACAACGCTTCGCGCCACACTTATTCCCATGACGCGTCCTTCGCTCGTGAACTTCCCATGCAGGACCCCTCCTGCCTAATCGGGCGATACCTCGCCACACTGCTTCCGGGTTTCCTATTGTGGATACGGACCCCTACTATATCAGGTTAGACTGCGCATGGACCACCTTTACCTAATGGGGATATACCTGCCCTAAAGCCCTTATGGCTGGGGTATATAAGTTCGAACTCCGTTCGAACACCTCTTTCTCTCTAACCTTGACCTGACACCCAAAGTGTACACCTTACGGTTACTCTTGTGGTATTCATCATCCGTTCCCTGCAACATTCCCTTGCTTGACCTCTACCTTGCCCTCCCCTCTTTCCTCCTTCGTTGAAGGCTCTGTTGTCAACATCTTAGAACCCCTCTAAGGTCCTCAAGGTCGAGCAACCTCGTTGCTCACTCTTCCAACGGCTCGTTGCCGTTGGTTAGTCTCTAGGTTCTCTACCCCTGTCAGGAGAACTCGTCCTCATCGACGCCGACCTCGCTACCCAACGTCCTCACCCTTGTCAAGGTCATCCAACCTTCTGCTTCTAGGACTCTCGGTCGTCATCTTCCTAGGGATACTCCTCCTAGTATCCCTCATTGTCCGTTACCAGGCTCGCATCAAGCCTGAAGGTATCCTACGCCGTTAGGACCAACAAGAGTTAGGCTCAAGGCGGCTTTACGCTTCGTGTCTACTTGTACGCCTACCGGGTGGTAGTCGTAACACTTCCTGGACAAGGCGTCCGCAGGGGCCATTTTGCTCCCCGGGAGGGCGACA
>JBBPNR010000873.1:0-15703 GCA_038091015.1 Boletus vermiculosoides
GTGTTGTTGACTATTGTTTCTGAATTTCATCACTTGATGGTTAATATTGAGCAGTCTTGGTGGCCTGGTGCATTTGCCCATGTCATCCTGGGGTAGAGTTGGTGAATGGCGCCATAAGGCTTCTAGGCTGATTGGCATGTTCTCAGGAAGGGAGCCCATTCGTTGCCAGGAAAAGTCAACCACCAAGGCATGGGTCTTCGGCTCTGTGGCAGATGACGACACGCTCAGTTTGAGATGCCCGAAAACATTGTCGATCTGACAATGCAAACATCTTTGATCTTCCAAGAAGATTTGTCTCTAGGATGCTTGTACTTACCTTCTTTTGATCCAGAACGCGACTGGGTGCAAGTCTAATTCAGACTCTCATATGTTTTGTTTAGGTACTGTTCCATGAGAGATTGTCGATTAGCCATCATCTGATCCTATGGCGCATTTCGCAGTCCAGACGTCCATCTCTGGTGCCAAATACCAACCATGCAGCTTGGCTGTTTGCGAACATCCTGGACCCCGTGAACGTCGTCGGATTCAACTACGATGTTGGCACCATTCTCGATGTCGTGGCTTGTTCGAGTTCTCTCCTGGCCCAGCGTCTTCATCGATTTGACTACCACAAACAAGCTCAGGCGATGTCTAAAATCGCTGGCGGCAACGGATAGTACGTGGCACGTTTTGTCCTCCAGAGCTGGTTACTCAGGCTCCTGAATCCCTTCAGGCGTCGTCGTCGGTGGTGGTGTCGATCCCCACTTACCCGGGACTTCAGACGCCATTCACTCGGCATGGCTTGAGACCTCGTCTTCGCCATTTTCAACCGAATGGCAGGGTGGAGCTTCGCAGGTCGAAATTGCGGCCAAGGTGAGCCATGTGCACCAACGATATTGGACACTAGCTGACTTTGTCTCTGCAGATGACCAGTGGTGTGAAGAAGTCCCATTGATTCCATCCCGGAAAACTGGTTCTTCAAGCTACCAAAAGGCGATGGAGCTGTTGATTCGGAAGTTGCCCTTCCTGCGGCTTGTCCGTAAAATTGCACAGACTTCAGGGTCAGCGACTTGTTCTATTTGCAACGACGCGCGTGCTCACGTTGAATTCGACGGACTGACCCGCGTCTCTAATCTTCTGCTGATGCTTACCTTGTGTTGTCGTTTGAAGAGTCTAGTGGAAGTAAGAGTGCCTGTAGTTATTCAGTAAGTAGTCACCGAAGTAATACTAAGTACAGTACGAAAGTTCGAAGCATACTAGTACTTGTGTAAGCGGTGGCTATAGTACTTACTACAGTAGACTAGCTCATATTACGACTCATAATGCATACGAGTGGGACCACGAAAAAGCTCAATCTTGATTAGCTTTAGCCTTTACATAGGCCGTAGGTGACAGAAAGTGTAAGATTTATGCATCAGCGTTACGAGCTAGTCTACGGTATCACATCTCGTATGATTCCAACACCTGCCTCAGTGCGTTACAGTCTTCCTCCGCCTTTTGCTTCTGCTCGACTGCAGTATGATGCTCGTGGCGTGCAGTATTGAGCTCCTCCGTCTGCTCTTCGTACTGTTGCATGAGCACCGCATAAGCATCCGCAATTTGCATGCGTGCTTCCTGACCCTCGTGACGCGTAGCATTGAGCTCCCGCGTCTGCTCTTCATACTGTTGCCTGAGCACCGCATAGGCGTCCTCACTCTCCTTCTTTTGCGTACGTGCTTGTCGACACTCGTGGCGCACGGCATTGAGCTTCTCCGATCGCTCCTTGCACTTCTGCTCGAGCGACACACGGGCATTCGCTAGTCTCTTCTGTTCATCGAGCGCCGCTTGATGTTCGTGCCGGAGAACACTGAGTTCTTCCTCCGCTCTTTGTTTCTGCTCGACCGCAGCATGACGCTCGTGACGTGCAGTATCGAGCTCCTTCGTCTGCTCTTCATGCTGTTGCATGAGCACCGCATAGGTATCCGCAATCTCTTTCATTTGCATACGTGCTTCCTGACCCTCGTGACGCGCAGCATTGAGCTCCTTTATCTGCTCTTCATACTGTTGCTTGAGCACCGCATAGGTATCCTCAATCTCCTTCTTTTGCATACGTGCTTGCTGACACTCGTGGCGCGCGGCATTGAGCTTCTCCGATCGCTCCCCGCACTTCTGCTCGAGGGACACACAGGCGTTCGCTAGTCTTTTCTGTTCCTCGAGCGCCGCTTGATGTTCATGCCGGATAACACCGAGGTCTTCCTCCGCTCTTTGTTTCTGCTCGGCCGTAGCATGACGCTCGTGGCGAGCAGCATTAAGCTCCCGGGTCCGCCCTTCATACTGTTGCTCGAGCACCTCATAGGCATCCTCAATCTCCTTCCTTTGCATACGTGCTTCCTGACGCTCGAGGCGCACGGCAATGAGCTTCCTTAAGTGCTCCTCGCACTGCTGCTCGAGTGACACACAGGCATTCGCCAGTCTTTTCTGCTCTTCGAGCTCCGCTCGGCGAAGGATACTGAGTTCCCTCGACTGTGCCTCGTGGATATGTTGGAAGTTTGCTGGCGCGGGGACGATCGGCTCGGCGTCCTGGGCACATGCGAGAGGAGAACGAGAAGTATCAAGTTCGTCCTTCGGCGATGGATAATGCGCTCCACGCAGGGTACCCCGCTTCAAGTTGTCATTGGCAAGGTCCCCGTCATACCGGTACTGATCCTCCTCTTCGGATGGTCTGAACTGCAACTGTAAAAGCAGGGTTGAGCATGTATTTCTCCTTTGAGAGTGTTTTTTCCATACCTCGTCTCTCATATTGGTCACTTCCCCTTCCCTTGGGTGCTCTTGATCCTTGGTGGATGTAGCCGATATTTTCCGGTGTTCTGTGCCGTCGTGTTCTGTACGTACTTGTTCTTGTGTGTCATGAAGACCTTGGGACTCAGTTGAGGAACAACTTGGGGCGTCGTCATTTCGAACGTGAGAAGGGTAGGTGGCACATGGGGCGGACGGCGGCATAAGAGGCTGTCTGTCGTGTGTATCACATTACGATTGTCCCCGTGTCAAAAACAGACGCCATACCTCCTGGACCCGGGGAGGAACGAGAACAGACTCCGGAACAACGAGCCAGTATTGGCAGGGATATCGTCGGCGTCGTTGTGCGAAGACATGGACATGGATGCCATCAACTTAGTGATGAGCCTAAAGAGTTTTTATATCCGAAAGTAAGATGTAGAATGCGTCGAGAGGTCGGAGAAACCGGTGACCTGAGTATAAGGCCTTAAGTGGATGGGCGCAGGGCAGTGGGCGAGTTGTAAGGCGAGGCATCGAAAACTCACGACTGTAATGCTGGAACTGGCCATTGAATTAAATTGAGCTTAGATGGACCCTCGAGGCCACGGCATGGAGAACTCGAGAACCTGGGGGCCATAGGTGGAGCATCTTCCGATCACGGCCCTCAAATGGCCTAGAGTACTCAAGCAATAGCGTTACACACCTGTCTTGCAAACGGGCCAGGAAGGCATGCAGGCCACAAGGTCACCGCCGCGTGATATGGGCCCAAACAAGGGTTCTCGACGAAACTTAATTTAAGGCCTGGTCGCCGCTATCAGTGTATATAAGCTGCGCCTCACCTTCACAAATCGATTCCCGCTGAATCGCGAACGAATCAGCCATGCTCACTCGAAAACCATACACTGGGACGACTCGTCAGCTCGTCCTCGCATTTGATATCGGCACTACTTGCACTGGTATTTCGTACTGTATCCTCCAGCCCGGAGAAGTTCCTCAGCCTCAAGGGGTGATGAAGTACCTTTCCTCGCTTTTTATCATCTCGTCCCGTCTTGACTCGGTACGTACTAGGTATCCTGGACAAGGCCAAGTAGGCGACTTCAAACTGCCCTCTGTGATGTACTATGATTCTAAGGGAAATCTCAAAGCGGTCGGATACGAGGCACTCAAGGATGAATTGGTCGAGGTGGCAATGACCGAAGGATGGGTGAAGTTGGAATGGTCAGTCATCGACGACTCGAGAGACACCTCTCACTCCGTACTCACGTGTGGTGGCAGGTGGAAACTTCACCTCCGCCCAAAACATCTCTCTTCTGCACACATCAAGGACAACGACATCCCACCCCTCCCAAAGGGAAAATCTATTATCCAAGTTCTGCAAGATTTCATCAAATACATTTTTCAGTTCGCCGCAACCTACATTTAGGAATCCTTCCCCAGCTATATATGGCAATCAGTCAAGGACGAGATCCAGTTCATCTTTACGCATCCCAACGGTTGGGAGGGTGCACAGCAGCAACAGATTCGGCGTGCGATTGAGCACGCAGGGCTTGTCCCTAGCACGCCTGATGCACGTGGTCGCGTGCGTTTTTTGACAGAGGGTGAAGCAGACCTTCACTTTTGCATCTTGGACGTGTTCGCGTTGGGGTGCCAGACCAGGAAAAGTATGCCGAGGGCCAGGGTGTCGTCATCATTGATGCTGGTGGTGGTACGATCGACTTGAGCATGTATTCGATGAAGTTCGATCCGACGTCGTTTGAGGAGATTGCGCCTGCCGAGTGTAAGGCTTGTTCTTTGTGGGACGACAAATTTTCTCACTCTTCTTGTCATCAGGCCGTCTCCGGGGTTCAGTATTCGTGACACATAGAGCAAAGGCGCTATTGCAAAGTAGGTGATGCTTTCACTGTCTTGTTCGTACGCTGACTTGCTTGAACAAAAAAAAAAAAAAAACAGAAAAGCTTCGAGGCTCGCGGTTTTCCAGCCCAGAAATGATAAACGACATCACGAACACGCTCGACCAGACAACAAAACTTCACATCTGTAGTGCCGAACAACCGGCCTACATCAAGGTGGGCAGTCTCCGTGAAAACGATGCGGGCCATGACGTTAAAGCCGGGAAATTGAAACTTCATGGGTAAGATCTCTGTCCGACACTGACGGGTTGCTTGTCATGCCCAATTGCCGTGCCTCTAGGCAAGAAGCCACCAAACTCTTCGACGATTCCATCACCGCTATCATCGGTGCATTCGAAGAGCAACGCAGCAATGTGACCGTGCCCATCACCGTGGGTGCCACTCTCCGCGTTAGAATACAGACACGGAACTTAAATTTGTGACTTCAGATGGCGTTCCTTATCGGTGGGTTCGGAGCGAGCGATTGGCTCTGGTCACAACTCCAGACGTATTTCAAGTCACAGGGTATCGAGCTTTCCCGCCCCAGCAGAGTGTGCGTATACTTTCGAACGTGGGAGGGGTAGGTGGCACATGGGGCGGGCGACGGCAGAAGACTCCGCTGTCTGTCGTGTATATCACATTATGATTGTCCTCGTACCAAAAACGGACGCCATACCTCCGGGGGAGGGACGAGAACAGACTCCGGAACGAGTTGGTATCGGTGGGGACATCGTCACCGTCATTGTGTGAAGACATAGACATGGATGTTATCAACTTGGCGATGCGCTTAAAGAGTTTTCACATGCGAAAGTGAAGATGCAGAATGCGTCGAGAGATCGGAGAAACCGGTGAGCCTACCTGAGTATAAGACGGATGGGCAGTGGGCAAATTGTAGGCGAGGCATCGAAAACTCACGGCTGTAATTCTGGAACCGCCCATGGAACCACATGGGGTTTAGACGGAACCTCAAGGTGAACCTGAATGGGCGACGCTGATCTGCATCATGGTATCAAAGTTCAGAGCAACATGCTCGGGCGTTGATGTACTTCTAAATCTGGATCTGTATAGTTCCCAAACGCCATGTCTTGAAATCCTCGAAGTCCTTTTGCATATTATTATGTAAATAGCAACTGACAAGTTGAGTCCTACTCAATATGCTATGTAAGGGAGACTATCTAAGTCAACAAATCTGGCTGTGCTCGGGGCAATACTCAACCCGTTACAGGCATGGCCCCACGTAAACGACTTGCAGCAAAGTCTGCTGCTCGCAAGACTGGTGCCAACATGACTCGCCGTGTTTACCAATGACATTGGACGCTAGCTGACACTGTCTCTGCAGACGACCGGTGGTATAAAGAAGCCCCGCCGTTTCTGTCCCGGAACAGTGGCTCTTCATGAAATTCGTCGCTCCCAAAAGTTGACAGAGTTGCTGATTCGGAAGTTGCCCTTCCAACGGGGCATTGCCCGAGAAATTGCTCAGGACTTCCGAAAGGGGGCCAGTGACTTGTTCTATTTGCGACGATGCGCATGCTCAGGCTCACATTCAATTCGACAGACTGACCTAGTACGTTTCCAATCTTCTGCTGTGATGGCGCTGCAGAAGGCTGCCGAGGCTTGCTTCGTCTCGTTGTCTGAAGACAAGAACCTTGCTGCTATCCATGCGAAGCATGTTACAGTAGAAAAGCTCATAATGCATACGGGTGGGACCACGAAAAAGCTTAATCATCATTTTATGCATTATTACCTTATGCATTATGAGCTTTTCTACTGTACTATAATACTATCTAACCGAAAGTTCTTGCTCTTTCACGGCGGCTGCGTGGGGAGCGCTCGTAAATATCCCATCTCCATTCACCCTGCTGTATCATTATTGTACTCTTCCTACATTCTCGAATGCAGATCTCTAATCTTCATCTGACGAGAGAACGATGCCATCAACATGTCAATTGGTATTCTGCCCGGCATAAGCGAGTGTATCCAAGGTAGACTTTACTCGTCTATGATGTCAATCACCGACAGAAGAGCCACCTTTGGTTTCATGGCCATCAGCTCGGATGGTTTCCCATTCTGTCCCGCACCCACTTCTACCCTCATTCGCTGTATCAGCCCCAATTCTGTCGCACACAGCACACTTTCCTTTTGTTCTGCTCTCCTTTGGACCCTATCGTCATCGTCATCATCATCATCGTACGAATCCTCCATCGTCTTCTCGTCAAAAACCGCCTCAGGCCACACCACCTGCACTTCAAAATCCTCCGAGATCAGCTCCATACCAATAATTTTATTCACTTCTCCAGCAAGCGAAACGAAATGGGAGATCTTCTCTGCGAATTTCGACCACAGTTCAGTTGTGATGTCAGCTTTGGACGCGGTGCAACCTGCTGCTAAAAGGATTTCAGAGAAACCTGAGATGATCGTCATCTGAAACTGGTGGCCGAGTTCAGGATCGCTGATAGGGCCACCGGACAGGGTATATGCCCGTTTGAGAGCAAGCCAATTCCCACGCCAATTCCCAGATAGGGCTTGCCCCTCTGTCAAGAGCGTCGCGTGTCACGTCAACGGTCAACATGACTCTGCAACACATCCAGAGTGTCTCACCTGCGTCCCGCATCCTCGGGTATATTCCATCAGTGTACACGTTATGCGACTGTTCTTGTTCGATGCTCCATCGTGACGCGATCCAGTACAATTCATATATCAGATAGGCCTGAAAAGCAATTTCGACCAGGATAGAATTGTCTCGGTGCTTCTTTGTGCCTAGCAGTCGCATCAGTCTCATACCTAAGGCCTCTGACGTCCTCGTCTGTTCAATCGTCTGCGTGGTCATCTCATCCGCAGGCGGTGCCTCGAGTATGAACTTCTCTACCGCCCACTCGGCCATAAACGTTGTGTTTTGTTGCACCTCTTCGTTGAGCCTCCGTAGCGAGTTGACCACCTCTGAGCCCGAGAACTTGTCTGCAGTCGTGAGGAACCTTTGAATGCCTTGCAATTCCGACGTGTGCTGCTTGAGGGTTCCCTTTAATGAATGATACTTATGATGTAGGGTGTTGTACCCATTTCTCTGTGCCTCATACTCCTGCCTCAGTGCATTATATTCTTCCTCCGCTTTTCGCTTCTGCTCGACCGCAGCATGACGCTCGTGACGCGCAGCACTGAGCTCCCGCGTTTTCTCCTTATACTGTTGCGTGAGCACCGCATAGGCGTCCTCAATCTCTCTCCTTTGCGTACGGGCTTTCTGACGCTCGTGCCGCACAACATTGAGCTTCTTTGAGCGCTCCTCGGATTGCTGCTCGAGGGACACACAGGCATTCGCTTGTCTTTTCTGTTCCTCGAGTGCCGCTTGATGTTCGTGCCAGAGAGCACTAAGATCTTCCTCCGCTCTTTGTTTCTGCTCGACCGCAGTATGACGCTCATGACGCGCAGCATTGAGCTTCTGCGTCTGCTCTTCATACTGTTGCGTGAGCACCACATAAGCGTCCTCGATCTCCCTCCTTTGCAAACGTGCTCTCTGACGCTCGTGGCGTATGGCATTGAGCTTCTTTGATCGCTCCTCGTACTGCTGCTCGAGGGACACACAAGCATTCGCTAGTCTTTTCTGTTCCTCGATCGCCACTCGATGTTCGTCTCGGAGAACACTGAGTTCCCTTGACTGCGCCTCGTAAGCGTGTTGGAAATTTGCTGACGCGAGGGCAATCGGCTCGGCGTCCTTGGCACGTGCGAGAGGAGAACGAGAAATATCGAATTTTTCCTTCAGCGATGGATAATGCTCCCCACGGGGGACATCCCGCTTGTCGTCGGTACGGTCCCCGTCATACCGGTACTGATCCTCCTCTTTGGGTGGTCTGAACTGCAACTATAAAGCAGAGTTAAGCATGTACCCCCCCTTTGAGAGTGTTTTTTTTCCATACCTCGTCTCTCATCTCGGTCACTTCCCCTTTCCTTGCGTACTTGGATCCTTGATCCTTGCTGAATGTAGCTGATATTTTCGGGTGTTCTGCTCCGTCACGTTCTATATGTACTCGCTCCTGTGCGTCGTGAAGACCTTGGGACTCAGATAATGAGCAACTCGGGGCGTCGTCGTTTCGAACGTGGGAGGGGTAGGTGGCACATGGGGTGGACGACGGCAGAAGACCCCGCTGTCTGTCGTGTATATCACATTACGATTGTCCTCGTACCAAAAACAGACGTCATACCTCCCGGGGAGGAACGAGAACAGACTCCGGAACAACGAGTCTGTATCGGCGGGGGCGTCGTCGCCGTCATTGTGTGAAGACATAGACATGGATGCTATCAACTTGGCGATGCGCTTAAAGAGTTTTCACACGCGAAAGCAAAGATGCAGAATGCGCTGAGAGGTCGGAGAAACCGGTGACCTGAGTACTAATAAGACGGATGGGCAGTGGGCGAATTGTAAGCGAGGCATCGAAAACTCACGGGTATAATTCTGGAACTGGCCATGGAACCACATGGACCCTCAACATTCAACTTTCAAGGTGAGCCTGAATGGGCGACGCTGATCTGCACCATGGCATCGAAGTTCTGAGGAGCAGCATGTTTGATCATCAAACATGCTGCCCGGCATTATATAATGTATACTTCCAAATCTGGGTCAATATCTCCAGAGTTCCCAACCAACTTCATGTCTTGAAATCTTTCAAGTCTTTTTTGCGGGCAAGCGACATTATCGAGTAGCGACTGAAAAATCTAGCCCTGCTCAATACGCTAAGGTGGAATCTACATAAGGGGTCTTCCAAGTCTTGTGGACTCATCTGACATCGTAAGGCGCTAATTGTGACTTGTGCTTGCTTTGCGCCCCAGTGGCACTGGTCTCGCCGGGCATGACTCACTTCTGACGAAGTTCTGCAAAATTTAGGTTTCATCGAGAACCCTTGTTTCCCATAGCATGTGACGGTGACCTTGTGGCCTGTGTTGCCTTCCTGCCATGTGCAAGACCAGGTGGCAGGTGTCCAACGTTATCGCTTGAGTAATCTACCACAGGTCATTTGAGAGCTGTGATTAGAGGATGGCAGGCAAAAAAGGAAATCAAGGGCCCTACGGCCGTTTCAGTCTACCTATGGCATCCCCTGGTTCTCGACTTCTCGATGCCGTGGAGCCTTGATCGCCGCTATCACTGTTTATAAGCTGTGCCTCACCCTCACAATTCGATCCCCCCTGAATCGCGAACGACTCAGCCATGCTCACTCGAAAACCATACACTGGGACGACTCGTCAGCTCGTCCTCGCATTTGATATCGGCACCACTTGCACTGGTATTTCGTACTGTATCCTCCAGCCCGGAGAGGTTCCCCAACCTCAAGGGGTGATGAAGTAAATTTCCTCGCTTTTTATTGTCTTACCCCATATTGACTCGGTGCTAGGTATCCTGGACAAGGTCAAGTAGGCGACTTCAAACTGCCCTCTGTGATGTACTATGATTCCAAGGGAAACCTCAAAGCGGTCGGATACGAGGCCCTCAAGGATGAATTGGTCGAGGTGGCAATGACCGAAGGATGGGTGAAGCTGGAATGGTCAGTCATCGACGAACGCTTCTCACTCCATACTCACGTGTCGCGGCAGGTGGAAACTTCACCTCCGCCCAAAACATCTCTCTTCTGCACACATCAAGGACAACGACATCCCACCCCTCCCAAAGGGAAAATCTATTATTCAGGTTCTGCAGGATTTCATCAAATACATTTTCCAGTGCGCCGCAACCTACATTCAGGAATCTTACCCCAGTTATATATGGCAATCAGTCAAGGACGAGATCCAGTTCATCTTTACGCATCCCAACGGTTGGGAGGGTGCACAGCAACAACAGATTCGGCGTGCGGTTGAACTCGCCGGGCTCGTCCCTAGCACGCCTGATGCACGTGGTCGCGTGCGTTTTTTGACGGAGGGTGAAGCAGGTCTTCACTTTTGCATCTGGGACTTGTTCGCGTCGGGGGTGCCAGACCAAGACAAGTATGCTCAAGGTCAGGGTGTCGTTGTCATTGATGCTGGTGGTGGTACGATCGACTTGAGCATGTATTCGATGAAGTTCGATCCGACGTCGTTTGAGGAGATTGCGCCCGCGGAGTGTAAGCCTTGTTCCTTCTGAGACGACATTTTTTCTTATTCTTCTTGTCTCCAGGCCGTCTCCAGGGTTCCGTATTCGTGACACGTAGAGCAAAGGGGCTATTGCAAAGTAGGTGATGTTTTCGCTGACTTGTTCGTACGCTGACTTGCTTGAACAACAACAACAAAAAAAACAGAAAAGCTTCGAGGCTCGCGTTTTTCCAGCCAAGAAATGATCGAGGACATCACGAATACGTTCGACCAGACAACGAAGCTTCACATCTGTAGTGCCGAACAACCGGCCTACATCAAGGTGGGCAGTCTCCGTGAAAACGATGCGGGTCACGACGTTAAAGCCGGAAAATTGAAACTTCATGGGTAAGATCTCTGTCTGACGCTGACAGGTTGCTTGTGATGACCAATCGCCATACCTCTAGGCAAGAAGCCACCAAACTTTTCGATGATTCCATCACCGCTATCATCGGTGCATTCGAAGAGCAACGCAGCAATGTGACCGTGCCCATTACCGTGGGTGCCACTCTCTACCTCAGAATACAGACACAGGACTTATATTTGTGACTCCAGATGGCGTTCCTTATCGGTGGGTTCGGAGCGAGCGATTGGCTCTGGTCACAACTCCAAACGTATTTCAAGTCACAGGGTATCGAGCTTTCCCGCCCCAGCAGAGTGTGCGTATACATCTTGTCCGTGCATAGAAGAGAGCTTCACTGATGGTATACAGTCACAAAGCGGTTCCCGATGGCGCCCTTTCGTTTGTTGTCGATCACCTGGTGAAATCGCGCGTTTCACGCGCTACGTACGGCATGCCGTGTGCAACCTTGATCGAGTTGGATAATCCCGAGCATTTATCCAGGAGGGATACCTGGGGTATGAGTGCAGCTGGCCTGCCTGTAGTCCCGAAGGCGTTTCAAGCAATTCTTCGCAAGGTTGGTTTATGTTCGTTCGTCGAGTGACATTTGACGCCGACATAATGTTCTTGCAGGGTGTTCATGTCAGTGAACTAACGGAATTCCGCTGTCCCTTTACGATGGATCGGATGATCCAGTCGCAGTTTGGTGTCGAGGAGATGTCCATTTTGTGCTATCGAGGTAGTTTGCCAGATCCGCAGTGGGTCGATCGTGATGAAGGCAAGTTCTTCGCCATCGCTGCCATCGTCTTCTGAATTGATTATACCAGAGTCCTTCTCGACACTCTGCACCATTCGTTTTGACCTAGCGGAGGTAGCACAAACCCTAATCCCGAAGAGAAGGGTGTTCGGACCAGATGGCTTCTACTATAACCTCTGCTGTGATGTGATCATTTCATTCGGAACCACGGAGTTCAGTGCGCAAGTCGCTTGGAGGGTGAATGTGAGTCGCCAGGAAACAAGTTTTCTTGGCATTTTCTGATGTTGTATTTCTTTTTTGTCAGGGTGTCGAAACGAGGTGAGTCACACTTCAGTGACATTCATTCTTTTTTGGTTTCGTCTGACTTCTGTCACAGAAGTCCTGCGGCGATAATATACGATGAGAACTGAAGGTCCTCGTGTTTACTATGCCCTTCCAGTCACACTCGGTGCTGGTGTCCAGCCATGAGAGCTTGTGAGCACAGGCCCACTTGTCTGGGCACTGCACAGAGCATGTAACTATACCCAGTGTTGTTGACTATTGTTTCTGAATTTCATCACTTGATGGTTAATATTGAGCAGTCTTGGTGGCCTGGTGCATTTGCCCATGTCATCCTGGGGTAGAGTTGGTGAATGGCACCATAAGGCTTCTAGGCTGATTGGCATGCTCTCAAGAAAAGAGTCCATTCGTTGCCAGCAAAAGCCGAACAAGGGTTCTCAGCTCTGCAGTAGATGACGACGTGCTCAGTTTGAGATGTCCGAATCCATTGCGTCGATCTGACGATGCGAACTGGGTGAACCCCACATCTTTGACCTGCCGAGAGGAATCGTCTCTAGGATGCTTGCGCTTACCCTCCTTTGAGTGCCTGATCCAAAACACATCTATGAGAGATTAGCCATCATCTGATTGGCATCTGGTGCATTTCACAGTCCATCCTTGGCCTCTATGGTCCAGCGTCTTCAACGAGTCTAAGATCTCTGGCGGTAACGGATAGTACGCGGCACCTTTTGTCGTTACTCAGACTCTTGAATCCCTGCAGATGGCGTCGGCGGTGGTGTCATTCCCACCCACCCAGGGACTTCAGACGCTATTCACCCGGCATGGCGCGGGGCCTCGTCGACATCGTCATCTTCAACTGAATGGCGGGGTGATGCTTCGCAGATCGAAATCCAGGATATGGCCAGAACGTCGCGTTGAACGCTTTCTAACCCGGTGCAGTGTGGAACCCGGAAGATGAGCACGTCGCGATGTCGATGATGCGTCCGACGGCGTGTCGTACGGTGGCCCGACTTTACACGGGCCAACTGGGGCACCAAGTGCCTTCGCTTGTTTTCACTCGGGCAAGATGTCGACCCGCGCCTGAACTTGCTTCTCGTCGCGCGGGGCGTGAACTCGGAGAAGTGGGATTTCCAACGGATCTGTCCTCTGTAATTTGTGCTCTAGTTGTCTGGCACGGTCCTTTGGCGCTTGTATTTAGATCTAAATACATTATATAGAACTCGATGCTCTCCCAGTCCGGGTCAGAAAACATTTGCAAGCCGTCTAATCAATTCCATTTGCTTAGTCAGCATCTGTTGTGCCAAATCCGACCACGCAACTGCGGCTTCTTTCTTTGTTTCACTCATTCTTTTTGTTACATGGCTGTATATGAAACTGATACTGCGTCCTGAATGGTGGCTCTGGCCCATCTCCACTTTCCTCGGTGTCACGATCGGGCTACCATTCGCAGTAAGTTGCGTTTCCCATCCTCCCCAAAAAATCCAAGCTTGTATAGCTGAACCCGGCTATGAGTGTTACATGCCACCTTAAAGAGCGTGTTGGCGAAAGAGAGAGAATATTTCAGTTCGCGAATTATCACACCTACCCACCTTCCTCTTCCAACGCGCGGATCTCAGAATGGTCAATGTCACCATCCTCGAGGTCTGTGATGCTAACTACTGCAGAAGGTGTGCATTGTTCTTGTACAGAGAGAGAAAGATCCCCCGTGTCTGAGGTTTCCGCGTCGCTATCAAGCTCAATCATATCAGTGCAGACATCCTTGCTAAGTCTTTGCAAGGGGTCATTGATGGTGTAATGTGCTCAGTGGTTTGAATTTCGTGTCCCCATCTTGGCTTGGGGATTTGTGGGTTTCTAGGCCACTCATCCGTTTGTCAGTGATAGTCAAAGGCTCAACATGCACTTTGCAAACAAATATGAGGGCGTCGATTTTGCAAGGAGCTATAACCATGTCACTACCAATGACCGCTATATTCAGGCAATGGCTCGCACGATCTTATTAAGCAAACTGCGCGCAAGACCACTGGTGGTAAGTCAACAAGTCTAGCTGTGCTCGGGATGATACTCGACGTGTTGCGAGCAAGGCTCCACGTAAAGTCTGCTGCTCGCAAGACTGCGGCCAACGTGAGGCATGTTCACCAATGACATTGGACGCTAGCTGACTTTGTCTCTGCAGACGACTGGTGGTGTGAAGAAGCCTCACCGTTTCTGTCCCAGAACAGTGGCTCTTCGTGAAATTCGTTGCTCCCAAAAGTCGACAGAGTTGCCAATTCGGAAGTTGCCCTTTCAGTGTCTTGTCCGTGAAATTGCGCAGGACTTCAAGGTCAGTACTAGTGACTTGTGCTATTTGCGACGACGTGCATGCTCACATTGAATTCGACAGACTGACCTGCGTTTCCAATCTTCTGCTGTGATGGCGTTGCAGGAGGCTGCTGAGGCTTACCTCGTGTCATTGTTTGAAGACACGAACCTTGTTGCTGTCGATGCGAAGCGTGTTACTATCCAACCGAAGGATCTTGCTCTTGCACGATGGCTGCGCGGGGAGCGCTCGTAGATATCCTATTTCCGTTTATCCTGCTGTATCAGTATTGTACTCTTCCTACATTGTCGAAAAACTTCTAATCTCCATCTGATCTGCGAGAGAACGACAACGTCAATATGTTAATTGGTATTCTGCTCGGCTAGAGTCATCCAACGTAATACTATTAGTCTATCATATCGATCACCGACAGAAGAGCCACTTTTGGCTTCATGATCACCAAGTCGGATAAGTTTCCACTCTCTGCCGTGCTCGGTCCTACTCTCCTTCGCTGCATCAGCCCCAATTCTGTCGCACACAGTACACTTTCCTTTTGTTCTTCTGTCCCTTGCACCCCATCGCCATTGTCGTACGAGTCCTCCATCGTCTCCTTGTCAAAATCCGCCTCAGGCCACACCACTTGCACTTCAAAATCCTCCGAGACCACCCCCACACCAATATTTTTGTTCACTTCAACAGCAAGCGAAACAAAACGGGGAATCTTCTCTGCGAATTTCGAACGCAGTCCAGATGTGATGTCAGCTCTAGACGCGGTGCAACCTGCTGCTAAAAGAATCTCAGAGAAACCTGAGATGATCATCATCTGAAACTTTTGCCCGAGTTCAGGATCACTGATATCACTGGACAGAGTAAATGTCCGTGTGAGAGCACGCCAATTCCCAGACACGGCTTGCCCCTCTGCCAAAACCGTTGTGTCTTGTCAGCATGGCTCCGCAACGTATCCAGAGTGTCTCACCTGCGTGTCGCATCCTCTGGTATATTTCATTGATGTACGCGTTATGCAACTGTCCTTCTTGTCCGATGCTCCATTGTGACGCGATCCAGTACAATTCATATATCAGATAGGCCTGAAAAGCCATCTCGACCAGGATAGAATTGTCTCGGTGCTTCTTTGTGCCTAGCAGTCGCATCAGTTTCATACCCAAGACATCTGACGTCCTCGTCTGTTCAATCGTCCGCGTGGCCATCTCATCCGCAGGCGGTGTCTCGAGCGTAAACTTCTCTACCGCCCACTCGGCCATAAACGTCGTGTTTTGCTGCACCTCTGCGTTGAGCCTCCGTAGCGAGTTGACCACCTCTGA
>JBBPNR010000874.1:0-15697 GCA_038091015.1 Boletus vermiculosoides
TCATACTAGAAAAGCGACGTGAAACGCTGCGCAGTGGGTGAAAGAGAGAGTCTACATACAATATCACTCGGTGAACTGATTCCCCGTGCCCTACAATGGTCCAGATTATCTATGCCGGATAATGAAAAACATACCTGGCCCAACAGCAACTTGAAATATGGCAACCACTAGAAGCCTCCAGCATTTGGATCGACCGGAGTTTGAAAATTTGAACTTTGTTGGCCAGATGATGGGCATCTTTATAATATGAGTTCAAGTCCCAAATTCAATGTTGCGGCCAAATTCTGCGCATGTGATTGCGGCGAACGAATATGTCGAACAAATATATATATGAGACTTAAATCGTACAGAATATGTGAGGTTGACTCTTATTTATTTATTCGTTCGTTTACTGTCGCAGACAGTCAACTACACAACGCAGTCAGCAATCTTTAAACCGGTTCTTAATCTGACAAAAGGTTGGATAAAAGGTGAAAATAGGCCCTTTGTCCGACTTTTAGGCCAGGTTTAAAGTTTGCTGACCCCGTTGTGTTATGTGAACCAGCTGATATCCCATCCGACAAGCTCGGGGATCGTCGGCCGCAAGTTGATTCGGTATAACGAACTCTTTGCACGCCTTGCAGGGGACACAAGTACCAGTCACCGGTCACGACTACCCAGCAGCCAGAAGTAGGATTGCAAATGCGTGTCCTGCAGATCCATCTCTCAGGCCAACGGTAATCTTTTTTTTTCCAGCGAGGTGGTAGAATACGTACACAGTCTAGATAGTACACATCTTTTCATGATTCATATACATTGCATAAATGTTTAAGCCTTCTCGGAGTGATACAGAGTCCAACGCGCGCTCTGCGTCCACACCACACTATGAATCCCAACGTCCCCAAGGACGAGATCAAACAGCCATTGCCAACGCCAACAGTTTCTCAAAGTTGGGCGTGCCGAAACCGGTTACTGCATGAATAGCGTGTCAGAATCAAGTTCGATCATCGATCGTAATCAATTTCCGAATATATAACTTGGAGATCTATCCGCTGTGGCGTCCAGGAACAACGACCGGGAAGCAACGACCCGCCAAGGTGGATGAAACCACACAAAAAAAGGATACGACGTACCGGGATCCCAGCCAATGGTTGCATTGAATCCCTCCGTGCCACATCCAGGGTTATTACCCATCGTGATGTCGTTCAATCCAGTGTACCCCACCTCGTACAACCACGGGTTCAAGAAACCCAGCGCAGGCTTACCAGCACTGATCCGTGCATCGTTGAGCATGGAAACGAAGGAGGCAAAGGTGGGAGAAGCGCAGGACGTGCCGGCGACGTAGCTCGGTTGGCCTTGGTAGACGATGAGGAAGTCCCAAGCTTGCGCAGCGACGTCGGGGATACCCTGTACAGAAGGAAGTATGATGAGTGGGCAAAGTCTAGGCGAGAACCGTCGTTGGGGATGGACAAATGCTTACACGGCCATAGCTAAAGCGTCGTTCGTTAACTTTTGATCGTGCAAACAAGTGAGCAAAAACCTACGGGTTGTACAGGCCCTCATACGTTCCAGGAGCGAGGGCCTCCAAATACTTGCTTACTGCCACATCCTGGTAATCGGGTCGAGGGAACTAATGACGGACTGATCAACATGACGGTAGAAATAGTCGTGAAGATGAACCCACGTAGTTGCTGAAGCCTCCGCCAGAGAAGAAGACGGCAGTCTCAGGGATGTAATTGGTACCTCCGACGGACGTCACGCTAGGTGCATTTGAACTTGATCAGAGGATGCCACAAGCTCAGTAGGATGTACTCACTATGGGCAAGCGGCGGGGAACTCGGGGAGGAACACAGTCCTGTTGGTTCCAGTGTTGGTGAAGCATTTTTGAGTCGCTGGGTCTGCGTCGCCATCTCCGACACCGCCATCACCGGATGAGAACAAGAGGGAGACACCGCGGGCGCCGAGGGCGGCAAAACCAGCACAGACACGAGTAGCATATGTGTATGGGACTGTCTGTGGTCAGAGTATGCAAGCCAATGAACGAAACAAAGATACCTGTCTGCTCATCGTCGCCATAGCTGGTGGAAATCGTCTGAGGAAGGTATAGTTGAGACGACACGTAGTCTAACCACTGTAATCAACGGTGATAGAACTCAGGCGAACTGCTACGGTGAGCAAGCGATGAAACGAACGTTAATGTATGGTTCATTAGTATCTGTCGGAGTGACTGCGTCAGGAATGTAAGGGGGTGAACCGCCAGTCGAGTAGAAAGTCGCGGGAGTCGGGTATGTCAGTCCGTAAGCAAACTGGGTGTCCAAGTCGGCTTCAACGCCAGCAGCTGCGTAAGTCTGGTTGTTCAAGCCACCTAGGGTATATATCTTCAGCGGCCCGGTTGTTGTCCAAGCATAAGATATTCCTACCATTTATGGATACAAAGGTATAGTTAGACCCGTATGCTGCAGGGTTCTCCAGCTGGAAGAATTGCTGGAGATCCTGGTTGTTGGCGTACTGCTCGAGGTAAGCGGTAACGGCGATCTTGTTACCGTTCGTAGCAGAGGTGTTGTATCCGACAGCGTTGTAAAGTTGTCGGAGACAGGTAATAGTGATCTACAGAACCGAATCGTTAGATGGATCCAGACACCAAATTGTGCTGTCGTACTGTGCCGTTGCAGCTGGCATCAACTGGGTTTCCAGCTGGTCCGGTGAGTGTGCCGGTGGAGGGACTTTGCGAGCCAGCCGACTCCGTGGTTGACCAATGTAAGGTACTCCTGAACGGCCTAAGGCGAGAGAACATTGTCGTTGGTTGGATCAGTTCAATATGTTCGTGCAGGGTCTCTGGAAGACTGTAGCTGGTCGTTCTGATGATGCTCTCGCCGCTATCCGAATGAGTATAGATGTCATATTTCTGGGTTTCTCCGTGTGGGTATTAGGATAAGTAAGACAATCATAATTCTCACCGTGCCCAGCATTTCCTCCGCAAGGGCAACTGGGACGCGAATGGTAACCCAGTCTTGCGCCGATGAACGGTAAAGATTTTCTTCCTCGATACCATGCGAGGACAACCACTCGCTGACTACATCGAGCGTCTCGGGATGGGGAGCCATCAATTCCTCCGTCTCCTCCTTTGACAAGTAGGCGCCATAGCGTTCGTGCTTGGGATCGCTAACTTCCCAAAGATGCTTCTCAAGGATGGGGAAATGTGGCTGGGGAAGCGCAATCTTGAGCTCTAGCAGATGGTCCGAAGGTGCAGGACCGTGTCTGAGCCAGCCATGAGGAGGTCTTTCAATGCTCTCCTTGATCTTGTGCGGGATGTCCTTAAAGTGACCCGCCCTGACGAGGGCAGCCGCGAACGGAAGGGCAAGGAGTGATAGTCGCATCGTTGGCCGGGGGTCGAGTGGACGGAAGGCTGAATCTCAGGGCACCCGCGGTGATATGGGCCGGACGAAGCATCCTCGTTATATATCGTGCAAATCTGGGAGTTGTGCCCAGAGTCGATCAGGTGCGGCTCCCGTGCTTGGCGGGTTTGACCAACTAAGCACATGGGTGGGCCTGCTACGACCGGTCTCACGAAGGACAAAGAAAGATCGACTAAGCATGACAATGAGAAGGAACGACAGAACTTATCGCTTTTGGCAACCAAACATGTCGATGAGAGGGAGAGACGGTCCTTATCGCTCTTGGAATAGATGGAGAACATATGGGGCTCGTGCGAACACCCAAGTGTGTGCACCAGGTCACTTTTCTTGATTCTCACTGTCACGGTTATGCATTTCGCAGAAAGCCCGCCGAGTGTGCTGAATGCGGATATTCAGAAACCAGACATGTTGACTCTCCTGCTCATATAAGGCACCGGAGCAGAGTATAGACGGAAAAAAACTCACAGTGGCACCAAACATGTTTCTCCAGTCACTGATGAAATATCACCATACGCTAAAACCTGTAGCAAGTGCAGTCATATGTAGAGCATTGATCCAGCTCAACTCCCGTTGTTCGCTGTTTGTACGGTCCGGGTCGCAGCGTCTCGCAATGAGGCTTGCCAGGACACTGCAAGTCTGCATCCGACGTCTTTCGACAGCTCGAGCAAGAGCACCCTGCAATTCAAACTTGTCGTTGTCGTGGGCACCTGGCATGTCACGTTGGTCGATGACAGATATGGTGAGCTGCCACTTCTCTTTGCTAGTCCATTCAGGTCCGAATCTTGGCCGCCCGCTTAGACCTGAATTTTCATTCCACGCCCTACCGTCATTGTTCCGTCTGTCTATTTTCCCAGTGTACCTCGTTGCTATTCCGTCGACAGTACACGGTCATCCCAAATCGAGCTACTGCTTTGTGCGGGGCACGCTTAGTCATCCGGCTCGGGAGTTACCACGTGGCTCTGTTTGCACCTGTTGTCACTCATATCATTGAAACTTTGATTTGAGAAATTTCAAGCACAAGACGAAATGTCATCGTCAGACTCGGTCTCCGTGTTTGCCGAGGGAACGTTCGAGGAGCAGCTACGAGAACTGCTCGAGTACACCGCGCGGGGCATTCCTGACGAGGACCGCACTGCACTCTTGCAGTCATTCCAAGATGTCAAGACCAAGAACGCCCCACTCGATGAACGCGCGCGGCAAACAGCGTTTGAACTTGTACTGAAAAACACCAAAAGCTTGGGTCAGGGAACTGACCAGGGTATGTGTGGTCACGATCGCTCGCGCTCCCTTCTGACATAGCAGCAGAGATTGAAGGATTCTTCAATCTCTTGTATTCACATCTATTCGCTCTGTGGCAAGCTGATTCGTCGGAAACGAGACAACATGTAGTCTATCTCCTCAACGTAATCTCGTCTTCTCCCTCTAACAGCGCATCGGTCAAATATCACATGTGAGCTTCTCTATGATCATCCTACATATGTACCACTGAGCTTGATTAGATTATCCAATTTATTCAACGCCGCCCCACGGTCCTCCGCGTTACGGCTACCAATATATACTACTCTTTTCCAGGCTGCAGCAGCCAACGGCGAATTTGAAGCTCTCGCGATGACAAAATCTGGCGTCGAACGATGGCTCAATGAATGGCAGGTCTCCGACGAAGAGAAGAGCCAATTTCTACAAACCATCATCGACACGCTTACACAAGCTGGTAAAGCGTGAGTCTTCTTTCTTTAGTGTATCCTTGCGCTCACTACATCCGCTCCGCAGGGAGACTGCGTACGAATACCGAATTTTGCTCGTACACACACTCTCGTCATCCTCCCCACAAGGTCGCTCAGCCGCTGTCGACACGATTGTTGCTGCCCTTCGCATACCGACCGTCTTCGACTTTGATACATTGTATAACCTTGATCCTATCATCGCTGTTCGAGACCACGAGCTGTTCCCTCTTATCCAGATATTCCTGAGAAACGGCTTACCCGAGTTTCGGACATGGGTCGATGGCCATTCCACCCTTCTCGAAACCTATCGTAGGTTTTTCGCAAAACATGTGTCTGTTTTGCTGAAAAGAAAAATGTCCGGCTGTTTTGCAGAACTCGACAGATCTCAGCTTGAACGCAAAATACGCCTCCTGGCGTTCTCCTCGCTCGCATTTGACTATATCGGACGCGATCTTCCTTACTCGACGATTGCGTCAACATTGCAAATCGATGTATCTCAAGTGGAGAAGTGGACCATAGATGGTAAGACGAATGAAATCCTAAAGGAAGCCACATTGACGGTCGTGTGATTTACATCAGTCATTCGAGCCGGTCACATCTCCGGTAAACTCTCCCAAACAACACAAAATCTCCACGTGTACAAATCTTCTGCACGCAAGTTCGAGCGAGAGCAATGGGAAGCTCTCGAAAAGCGGCTACTCTCATGGAAAGCGGGACTCGCAAGCGTGATCGAAGTCGTCGCGCAGGCACAGCGGAGGGGTGGCAATGTGGCCGAGGCGATGCAAGCGACTCAAAATGAGCAGGGAATCCAGGTAGAAAGCACTGCTTGATGTATCATAGACCGGCTTATATTTTTGTAATGAAAATATGGAGTGTATACTCCAGGTTGGATGAGCAATTTAAAGTGTGCCAGCAAGCCAAGACTTGTCAACCCAACAGCACTGTAAGGATACGACCTCATGTATTGAGGAGAAATATGATATGCAAGGTCAATCTCGTTATCTCGTCTTTTCATCCATAGTGCATGGACAACTATAAGTGACCATACAAGTTACAACTGAAGACCACTACTTAACTGGTGCTCTTACTCCATTCAGCGTCATTTCTGATTTTTCGTAAGTTTGGTGAATCAGACTTCCCACCCTCTCATGCCTCCACTCGAAGCTGGTTGATAACCCAACGTTAGTGGACCGCACAGGACGCTATCGCCCGACACGAAAGAGTAGAATGACTTGATAAAGAATTCCTGTGCCAAAATACAGAAAACCCATGTACTGGAACGACTACATACACATAGCAAATACGAAAGCACCATCGCTGATCCTCCCGACAGTCATCGTTCCTCACCACTCGCCATCGAATCCAATGAACCCTAAGGAACCACGATCACGTCAACGATGGATATATCAGACACCACGATTCACAGACGGAAACGTACCGGTCAACAAGAACACGGGGAAATACCGCTTCTTCTCCAACTGCGCACACCAATTCCATGCGCTCGTCAAACGCCCGTCGATACAGCTCCCCGCATCGAAAAAGTTGTCAGCCCCGGAACCGTCGAAACCGTGCCGGAAGAAATCGGAGAGAACTTCTCGTATACAGTTCTCGATCGAACCGAACTCGTCTTCGATGTACGAACGCAGCGCGGGTTTGTCTGAGAGACTGGGTATTTGTGAGAGGGTATTGCAAATGGGAAGGAGGATGCGATAGATTTGAGAGTATTTGTCTACAAAGGAATCGATCAGGACGTTCTTGGACCGACCAATGAGAATGAAGTCAGTTTACCGATGAACATCAGAGCGTTGGGGACATTGTGATCACCCATGTGGATGGCAGATGAACCGACCCAGGATCCGACGCTTTGCTGAGCACGCTGAAGGATCGTGTGCATCATGCGCAGCGTTTTCGGAGCAGCTTGGACTCTGTTCAGACCCTGACCGGTATCGCGAAGATGGTAAGGGATACTTTCAGAGAGCAAGTCTTGCTCCGCGAGAGACCACAACCTGAACATGTCTGAGCGGCCAGTGTGAGTCCAAGTTCGCGAGGTGACACAACGAGGAACATACCGTGCAAAATCTCACGCCAGAGCGTCAGACTTTGCAACACGTATGCGTATTGCTTCGCGTGGTCGTGACTGAGCCTTGCACCACCCTTACCGCTCCGAATCGACAAGCTGTGTTTCGGTTCTTTTGCTTGCGTGGGATGAAAGTACGTTTTGAGGTAATGAATCATGCAGTCACAAGGATCACGATTTGTCCGCAAGAAAGCGTGGTTGTCTCCAATGCTGTAGAGACATTGACGGACTTGCTCCTGGTTTAGACCTTCGCGTTGATAACGAGAAGAAAGCGACTCGATCGCGCGTTCCTTGCTTTTGATATCTTTTTGAATGTCGCGTCGAGACCGACCGTCGGCGTAGATCTCCTTCGTTGCTACGGATATTAGATCATCTTGAAGGAGCTCCAGGGCGCTGTGCTGCTCGAGCACGCTGTACACGGTTCGGATGGATTTGACACAAGAAAAGCTGAGCACGTCCTTCACCTCAGGCGACTGGCTGTCCTATAACACAGCTATCATCAATTATTCGACCAAAGCACCTCAAGGAATCCCGTGGCTCACCTGAAGAAGATAGATCAACTTTCCATACGTCGTACGCATTTTGTCTGAGTTCATGATCTTTGCCGCCGCCCGAGCTCAAATATCTGCTGGTAAAACTCTGCATTACGCTGGAAATCACGATCCGTGAAGAGCTCTTGCCCAAGTTTGTAGTCCGCAGACAACACGAGCCCAGACAAGATCGCGCACAGTTCACGAATCTGATGGACGATGCGCTTTGCTTTTGAGAGACCGAAGCCGAGGGTATCGATTTTGTCGGTATACTCTGACACTTGAAGTGCGGCGTCGAGGAGGCGAAGGTATTTACGCTCGACGAGCGTTAAACGAAGGGGGATGTATTTGGCGCGCTCGACGAACCATTCGCCCACGGCGGTGCCGATGGTTGGTTGTGCGCCGAGCGTCTCCGTGGACGGTCCTACAGCAGACCCCGCAGCAACCTGGTCGAGTTCTACATCTGGATCTTCTTCCATCTCAGCGTCCGCATCAACCTGGAGTTGGACCCACAAATATTAGAAAAGCAGATCGACCGCCACGATGTGCAAAACACCAAATACCTCGTCCCTTTTACGTTCACCGTCTGCCGTCCCGACCGCCACACTTGAAACACCATTTCGTGCTTTCCCAGCGCGCTTGGGCGATCCTGAGATGGGCGTTACGCTGTGCTTTTTTCGTGTTCCTTTTCTATGTTGTGCGGCGAAGCACACTTCACAGTAACTGTCCTCGCATTCTTTACATGATAACTGTGCAGGCTGGTCTGCCATGGGCGCCGGACGATTCCCGTCAGAATAATCGCCTCATCCACACGATCCGCCCGTGGAACCCAACTCACCCTCGCATTCCACACAGAACCCCTCCGCCGTTGGTCGATTCGCAGATTCCTCCTCGTCCCAACCCTCCGCAGCCGTTGTGAGTGCATCTAATTCTTGCTGTTTGAGTCCTGGATGTTCAAGCGTATCGTGGTTGTTACCGAGGATGTTTTCGAGTGAGAACGCAGCGCCACTTTCCGACGGCATCGCGTCGTTCGGTACAGCTACGTTATTGGAAGGTACGTTTCCGACCATCATGTTTGCATCTATACCACGATTATTGAGGTGAGTGGGAATGGTGGGAGTGCAGTGATGAAAAGCTCCAAAAGCGCTGTAGCTGCACTGTAATTGTCACACAGGCCGCGTGTACGACATGCTCCACTGACGAAAACGCGTCCGATCCGCGGCATCACAGTAGTAATGGACAGCAATTGATACGTATTAGACGACAGAAAACACGACCGCCAGCATAGAGAGAATGATTATATGAGATATGATACACATGTACGAACTGATTATGAAGGAGACAAAAAGCGTCATGATTGCCCGCTGGATATACCTGGGTTACCTGGCACCGATGTGGTTATTGTTCTGCTCAAATCGTCGCACACTCCGTCCCTCGCCATTAACTCGTTCCTCCCAGTCGCTCTTTTCCCATGCGTCAAACTCTACGACATCGCCGATGGGAACGTTGAACTTGTGCCGAGGTCTGGTGCTGCTCTGTGATGATACACTACTGGCGTTGTTGGGTGGGTAATCGTGCGCGACCACCACCGGGGTTCTTGGAGGAGTCATCAGTGAAGACGATCCTGATGACGATAGCTTCGTCTTATCATTATCCGAACCAACGAATGTTTTGGAGTCTCCCTCCGACGGTGTCACGGAGGTGGATGTCCGAGGGCCATCCTCGATGTCTCGTGGTAAAACATCGTCATCATCGTCAGGAGAATTAAACAATGGCTCGCGATCCTGGGCGTCGGAATTTCGAGGTGAGGCAGAGTGGACAGCGGTCGAACTGGTGGAGGCTTTGACTATGGAGTCGATCAACCAAAACTGTAGAACGTTCATGAAGGCAGGGAAAATGCCCATCACACTAGAAAAACGACGTGAAACGCTGCACAGTGAGTGAAAGAGAGTCTACATACAATATTACTTGGACTGAGTCCCCGTCCCCTACAGTGCTCCAGCTGAGGAGCCAGTCACCTATACTGGATATACCTGGCCAGACAGCAAATAAGGCAACTACCAGAAGTTTCATCGTTGAAATAGAGAAGACGTATACTGCAGCCTGGCGGACCCAGTACGTAAGTGAAGGAGGGTTGCCGTATTGTCCCGTCTTCAAGCCTTTGATACCAAATTTCTTTGAAAGCAACCAAGTTGCACTTTGCAGCACGGGATAGATCAGTCCGACGCCTTTTGCGTCCGACGGCGTCAGAACCGCAGTCGAGTTCGAAAATCTAAAGAGACCCACCAAGCGTGGTATCAAGAAGGATATTAAGAAAATAATATGTGCAGGCATTTCCGGCGGAATGATGTGATCCAAGGTCCGATATGAGTACATTCAGCGCATGAACGAACATCTGGCCGAAAACTTGTTTTGAGACGTCGAAGAGCCTACGGAATCAGCATCGAATGCATTCAGTCGATGCATAGCTGAGCTGTTGGGAGTGTTACCATATCTTCCAAGGACGCTTGTGAGTTTCCCGGTGCCTCTTGTAGACGAGCGAGAGAACGGCGAGTATGCCCATAAGGGCTTGGACAATCTGATATAGGACAGTCATTCAATCTAGAACTGTGCCCTCGTGGCAGCAGGACTCACTAGTGCGGTAGGGCCAAGGAGCCGACATGAGCGACGATCGAGAGGAAAATCACCCAAGTTTTTGGTGATCAACCTTGCTATTGAGCTCATTGTCCTTGCAGTAGGGTTTGTCTACGAATCGTCTCGGAAATGCAAGCCCGAACAGCTACGCAGCTGCAGCGAGCACGAACTTGAAGTATGCTCCTCTTGTACAAGCCCAAACCCGACTCAATACATAGTTGGACACGATGACGTAATCTACCCCGCTTGGTACTGCGGTATTCTCGACATCGCTGACCACGACGAGCACGACTGCAACGACGGCGACCAGATAGACAAAAAACGAGCAAATATCCTAATCACACACATAGACATTCATGTCGTCGTTTTTTGGTAGATCGTCACCGGCATCTAATCCCCCACCAAATCAATACCACCGCGTACCCGAGGGCCTGCCCGCTGGACTGAGGCCAAATGCTCGCCCACCACCTCCACAAGCAGCGCACTACAATGATCCTTCCCAGGGGCTGTTTGAGAAACGATCTTACGATCGTAAACCTCCTCCACCGCGCTCGGGCATGGCGTACGCATCTACCTTTCCATATTACCCGTCAATAATAAACGATGCATCCTAGTTACGCTGTCGTGAGTACGCCCAACGAGACCCTTGCCCTCAAAAACTGCCTCATCGTCCACCCGTCTGACTTCCCCAACGGTGCGCACGTCATCGTAAAAGGAAGATATCCTGTCACCACATGGTATGCCTCTACTTCTCCTTGCTTCCACCACTCACCCTATCAAAAGCCACGACACGTCCGCGTCAATAGCACCAGGAGTCGTAGCCGCTTCCATGTCACTCAGGCAGTGGATGGAACTCTCTCTCAGTGGGGATGAGGTCACTGTCGAGTTGCTCCCCACCTCGCCACACCCCGAAGCCCCACCCTTCCTACAATCAATCGATTTCGTCGCGAGTTTTTGGAAAAAGAATTATGAGAATCCTGTGCCTTATGATCAGGATGAGTTGATTTCAAAGTTCCTCAATGCGTACAGCGGCCTCGTGTTCGCACCCGGAGGGATCCTCACTATGGATTTCAAGGGTGATAGATTGAAACTCACAGTCGCATCGTTGGGCATACTCGAGCTTGCCGACGGGCAGCAGGGTGGGCGGAGAAACAATCAAAGATATATCGAGATGGGTGTGATGATGCAGAAGACGGACATTACCATCATGAAAGAGGGAAGTAGTCCGATGAAGCTCAAGGCAAGCGCGAAGAGGTAGGTTGTTGACGTCAAGCATATGGTTTGGCCTCATTTCCGTGACTAGAGCCGCTACGAACGCGATCATTGCGCCCAACTTCAAGTTCGAGGACATGGGCATCGGAGGTCTCGACAAAGAGTTTAACGATATCTTCCGTCGTGCATTCGCCTCGCGCGTGTTTCCTCCGGCCCTCGTCGAGAAGCTTGGCATTCAACACGTAAAAGGTTTGTCTCATCTTCCAGTACGTCGGACCATCCCACAGCGTATATTCGACAGGTATCTTACTACACGGACCTCCTGGAACGGGTAAAACTTTAATCGCGCGACAAATTGGGAAAATGTTGAATGCGCGAGAGCCCAAGGTGGTGAATGGACCAGAAATTCTTAATAAATATGTCGGTGCTTCCGAAGAGAACATCCGCAAACTCTTTGCGGACGCCGAGAAGGAGGTGAGTTCCTGCCCAGTTTCTTCCCTTATGCAATCTTGCACCAAACCATTGTTGTAGTATAAAGAGAAGGGTGATGAAAGCGGCTTGCACATCATCATTTTCGACGAGCTGGATGCCATCTTTAAACAGCGTGGTTCAACAAATACCGGGACTGGCGTGGGCGACACTGTTGTCAACCAGCTTTTATCAAAGGTATGGTGTGTTGTTTAATCGAGTCCTCACAAATGCTGAATCTGGTTTCAGATGGATGGTGTCGACAGACTGAACAACATTCTTGTCATCGGTATGACGAACAGAGCGGACCTGATTGACGAGGCACTACTACGACCGGGTCGTCTCGAAGTCCACATGGAAATTTCCCTTCCGGATGTAGAGGGCCGGTTTCAGATTCTTCGTATCCACACCACCAAGATGCGAACTAACAAGTTGATGGACAATGATGTCGACCTCCAAGAGCTCTCATTATTGATGAAGAACTACTCTGGCGCCGAAATCGAGGGGTTCGTCAAGAGTGCGACAAGTTTTGCATTCAATCGACATGTAAAAGTTGGGACGTTTGCGGGCATTTCAGACGACGTGGAGAATTTGAGAGTGAACAGGAATGATTTCTTCGAGGCACTGGAGGAAATTAAGCCAGCGTTTGGTACTTCTGAAGAGGAGATTCAGGAAGTGATTCAAAATGGAATTATCGAGTTCGATTCCGAGATCCACGTGCGTCGTGAAGCGCTTATACTTCGGAACCTACTGAAGTGTCTCTTAGGAAATATTGGAGAAGGGGAAGCTGTTCGTCAATCAGGTTGCCAAATCTGAACGGACACCACGGGTTAGCGTCCTTTTGAACGGACTACCTGGATCTGGCAAGACAGTCCTGGCTGCAACGATCGCATGGCGGTCGGAATTCCCGTTCGTGAAAATTATCTCACCTGATCGGATGGTTGGCTTTTCGGAAGCGCAAAAAATCGCTGCTATCACGAAAACATTCAACGATAGCTATAAAAGTCCGTTGAGTGTCATCCTTGTAGACAGCCTAGAGCGCCTGTTGGGTGAGTTCACCGTGACCCCACTTGGAAAGATATTAACAAGCCGATCGTGCAGATTGGACATACTTGGGTAGCAGATTCTCGAACGCCATTCTTCAAACACTACTGGTACTCATTGCACGGAAACCTCCCAAGGTCAGTACCGTCGTCCACCATCTGTGTTGACAGATCCTGAGCATCGGCGCTGCAGGGTCGCCGCCTCTTGGTGCTCGCAACTACTTCCCTCGGACAACACATCACAGACCTAGGGTTCTCAGAGGTTTTCGATACCTCCATTAAAGCGCCTCCCATCTCGCACCTCGGACAATTAGAGGTCGTTCTTAGATCGGTCGAGCTGTTCGCTGACGACTCGGAGCTGCGTGAAACCTTGCGTCAGCTTTCTAGTGCCGGATTCCCTCGGAACGCCTCTGAAGCGGAGACCCCGACATTGCCATTGTTGGTCGGTATCAAGAAGTTGCTGAGTATCATTGAGATGGCGAGGCAGGAGCCCGAGAGCGCTGGACAACGACTGATGAGTGGATTATTCTGATTTGAATCACCACTAGAGGCGCGGAGCTATTTCTGTCGTTGTCGGACTTGGACACTATTTTCGCTGTACTTGTAGCCGGACAACCGATCCACAATGTACTACATTCGGATGGTGTCAGGTATCGTTCTGGTCTCGCATCTACGCGAGACCCTCTTGTGTTTGTCCAGGTCTCTGCATCCGCTTGTTAGTATGTCAGTCCAAGAAAGGCATGTTATTCCCACATTCTGATGCTGGAAACGCTGAGGGGTTCAGCTGACTCTCTCTACATGATTGGCACTGAGCCATTCGTGCTTTAGTTCTCCATCGTCCTCGTTTGCCGTCCTCGTACCCCTGACGCACAAGATACAATGTCTACCGTGGAGATCATACAAGATCCTCCGCATCTCTCACCATTACCCCGCTCCGCATCTCAGCCAAAGCCCAAAGGCATCCTCAAGAACGCTGCGCCACAACCAGTTGCACAACAACAACAGTCCGTGTCCCTTTCTTCTTCTCGACGTGTCTCTGACGTCCTTGTGTCATGTAGCAGTCTACAATGGGACGAAGCCAACATTGCGTTGACGGAGATTCAGAAAGATAGTCTCATGAAGATCACAGAACCCAAGACGCCGTACGTCCGATACAATGCCGAGACGGACGAAGTAGAGGGTGGTACGTGGTGCTTTGCACGGTGTTTGGTCATACGGCCAACGTGATTCACGAACGGACTCGGTCGTTTCCCCCTTTCCGTGTTCCCCCTCTTGTGTGTATGTAGATATACCCGACCTCCATCTCGGAGCTCGTGCAGGTTCTCCGAGCAGTGTTAGTCCGAGACCAGATTCCCCCACGAGCATGGTGGCTTCTGGTCCGTCCTCGCGTAGAGCGTCGTTATCAAGCATTGGTAGAAATTCGTCTGGACGGTCTGGGAGTGCTGCTTCGAGCCGAAGCACGTCGTTCAACCTCCCGAACGAAGCGAGGGGCGAGATCAGAGCGCTCAAGATGGATTCCGGCGACGAGATTGAGGCAGAGGAGATGGATGAGGAAGGTAGGGCAGGATTTCGTTTGCCCTTGACTTGTTGTTTGAGTTTGCGGCTGATCGGGGATGTATAGCTGCTGCGAAGCATGCAGCGTTTGTTAGAGCACGGGGACGGCACTACTCCAATGAAGCTGAGGCTATGAAGGTATGTATATCATTTTGCGATGGTGACCAGTTACCAATTGATGGGTGTGTCGAATGACACAGAAGGCAGTGTTGCTCATGGACGATGAAGACGATGAGGAGGCGGCCAAAGTGGAAGTGGGTTTGGTCGATGACGCTGATGTAGACGATCTCGAGGCCGAAGATTCACAGGTTCCTGATGGGGTTCCGTACCGAGAGGACCTTTCCAACGGCGATGCCCACGGGGATTGAGGACGATCGATCGGTCTGTGTGGATGCGGTGCTCGCAATGTTTGTTGAAGCAGTTTGTCGGGTGTGTAATTGGCATCGGATCGGTCACCCCTGCTAGGAACGATTTTATTTCTTGTCAGTGTGTTCGTTCGCTCCATTTATGATGGATACAATTCTCTCATGGCTGGACACCCCGGCGATGAGCTTTATAATTTGTCTTTCTTTTATATGCACTATGCACAATCCACGTATGCAATCCGAGTATTTATATTTGAATGCTTTTTGTGACAACCCGGCGTTGGCGAGAGTCATCGGAGCGTAGGAGATTTCTGGCCAACTTCATCTGGGGTCAACCTTGTGGGGGAGTACTGAGAGAGTTCACCGAAAGTGAATCTTGATGATAGAAAATATACCGAAAGTCTCTGCGGATACTGGCCCCCATTCTCAAGATGGCTATGACTGCCTCCGGAGACCCCTACTGTCATGAACAGTAGCGTTTGAACCTGATCAGAATGTCGTTACAAGATCCGATTTTCATTCCGAGTCACCCCTAGCATGAGGTAGCATCGTCATAGCAAGGGGTAGATTGGTCGATAGGGCGACCAAATTCAGACTCCGACTCGGCAAAACGGCAGGCGCGACCGAACGAGACCAATTTTTTCAGTCATGTGACTCCATAGGGTTAGGGTTAAGCGCAGAGTGTACAAATGTGT
>JBBPNR010000875.1:0-15687 GCA_038091015.1 Boletus vermiculosoides
CATATCGAAATATCTCACATAAGAATGGGACGAAGTATCTAGCCCGGACACTGAACCAGGTGTGTAAGGACGGTGAAAGATATCTGTTGCGGATTTCGACTACAACTTACGTAGGTTTTGATAAACCATATAAGGGAGAAACTCCCCGATATGAAAGCGCGTTTGAACACGCTGATGGGTCAAGCGCAACAAGAACTCAACTCGTTTGGCGACGCCGCAATCTTCGGTGACAAAAACCAGGTGGGTTGGTGCGTAAAAAAATATAGTTGATGACCTATCGTCTCTTAGCAAGGAGCGCTAATCTTGCGTCTCATGAACCAATTTGCACATGACTTCATCGCATCCATCGAGGGTACCAAAGTTGATATGTCCACTAAGGAGTTATCAGGTGGTGCACGGATATATTATATCTTCAATGACATCTTCGGCCATGCACTCGCTTCGATCGATTCCGCAGCAGGCTTGGATAACCAGGACATCCGTACGGCAATCCGGAACTCCACTGGTCCACGACCCAGCCTTTTTGTCCCAGAAGCGGCGTTTGATCTATTGGTGAAGCCCCAAATAAAACTACTAGAAGCGCCGAGCCTTCGCTGCGTCGAGCTCGTATATGAAGAACTTGTTAAACTCTGCCACAATTGTACAAGCACGGTATGGCGATTTGATCATCTTAAAGCGCTTTGTTCTCTCTCCCTGATGTTCGATCACAGGAATTAGAGAGATTCCCTCACCTTCATGCACAACTGGTTGAATGTGTATCAGAACTTTTGCGCGAACGCCTCGGTCCCACATCGGAGTATGCACAAAGCCTCATCGAGATCCAGGCTGCGTACATCAACACGAATCATCCCGCGTTCATCTCGGGGTCCGCGATAGCCGCACAAACGGCGATATCTGAAGCTCCCAAGCAATTAATCCCTCCACGTGTAAGCTCTATCCACCTCCTGACTGATGAGTCTTCTGATTGAATGCTATGGATGATTCCTGTGACTCATTTGTAAAACCCGAACTTTGGATTACGCTAGCCCGTTAGCGCTGAACCGACAAACGGCACTCTGACGCCTGACGATGGGGATGAACTCTCTATTGAGGAACCGACAGGTGTAAATGGCGTTCCTTCCCGCGACGGACGCTCTGTGTCCTCGACACTCCATGATCGAGCCCGGACGGCAGGATCCTCTCCTGCTGTAGGCATGTCTACCAAGTCTTCTTCAAGGCCCCATCATGGCCCTCGGCACTCATCCGTGCTTCCATCAACGCAATCCCACACTCAGTCAGGCGTACCTGGCTCATCGCCTCACACCGCACGGGAGACTTTCTTGAATTACTTCTTTGGCCAGAATGGTCCCGGTCCCGTCGGTGGATCAACCCTCGAGCGAGCACATGCAACCTTGCCTCCTGTACCAACGGGTCGGGATGTGTCAAATACAGATACGCCTGGTCACACCGGGCTGATGGCCGGTAAACGCTCGCTGGACGGTAATAACACGGCCTATGATATGAAGAGCCTGGGTAAACACATCGAGGCTGTGAGTGTCGAGCACATGCTTCTTCCTAGTACACATAGTATCGGGTCAGGGCTGATTGAATGAGCTTTTCTTAGGTCTCATCATCCGATAGCGGTCTGCAAATGACGCAACGGGAAGAAATAGAAACGTCGCTCATTCGGTCTTTGATCGCCTCGTACTTTTCGATCATTCGGCAAAGTATACAAGATCTCATTCCGAAAGCGATCATGCACTTTTTGGTCAATTACTCTACAAAAGAAGTGCAGAATCGCCTGGTTGCGACACTGTACAAGCCAGAGTTGTTTACGGAGCTGTTGAATGAGGACGAGGCGCTAGTTGCAGAACGGACGAGAGTGAAGGCTCTTCTGGACGCATACAAGGATGCCTTTAAGACACTCTCTGACGTCAACCTGAAACCACTATAGACATGTTTCCTTTGGACTACTTATTGGATGTTTCTTTCTGGCATGTTTCCAATGAGACAAGGTTCGAAACGATGCCGACGCTGCATTAATAAGTTGCAATAACAGGTCCGCGGGAATGAGCCTAGTGATGCTGCGGAAGGGAAAACATGGATGTATGTCTAAGGTACCCGACGAACATTAAGATACCCCAAAGGTCATGCGATATATACCCCGATGACAGGCATTGACTGCCAAAACATACGGCTACTTTATTGGACTTGGTAAGTACTGACACGGAGCCACAAGCTGGAAGCACTCGCAATGGCACGAGACCCAAGACCGGGAAGGCGTATGAGGGGGAGAAGCAGGGACCGAACCCCCCCAACACACCAACCCAACAAAAAAAGTTCAGACGAACGACACAACGCCCAGTGCGCACATAAGCATTGGACCCGGCCCTCCAAAACGCGCCACGCGGCTCACGTTTCCAAAGATGACGCCTGTTGACCCTTGACGGCAATCCACTTGTCTTTGATGAGTTCCTCGTTATCAGAGGTGGCGCTGGCAGGTTTATCCGGCTCCTCCTCCGACGTCATGCTTTCCTCCGTATCCGCTTCGATTCCCCCGTTGCTGACGTCTGACTCCGAGGATGACGCGGACTCACTGTGGGTTACGGGAATGACGGCGTCGGCGGGTATGCTCGTGCTCATGGTGGCGCTCGGCACGGTGCCCTCGAGTTTCATGGCAGCTTCGGCACGATGGACCCTCTTAGATTTCGATCGGTCCCTTTTCTCAGGCTTCTGCGGGTGCACGAGGGAAGTTGGCAAGGGACCATGAAAGAAGATGAAAGGTTGCACATACCTCTTTCGTCTCCTTCTCTTCTTGCTTGATTCGGAAAGTAGATCAGCACAAGTGGGTTTAGTGGCAAAAAAAACATTTGAATTTACCTCGATTTCTTCCTTCTACAGGCATTGTCAGAAACAAAAACGGGAAATGGGAAAGGGATGGAACTGTACCTCTTTACGTTCTTTCTCCTCTGCCTGCAAGCCAGCCAGTCAGTTGGTGTGGTCGTAGGGTTCCAAAACGTCACTGCATACCTCCTTTTCCTTGGCTTCACGCTGCTGAAACGTCAACCATCTTGAAATGACACCTGCATGTGTAGACGCACCTCAGCCTTTTCCTTCTTGAGCTTTTCGCGCGTCTCACGCTCCTGAACGATCCTGGGATTCAGAGGCGTGTTAGCTATTTTTCGGAAAACTTCGGACATCAACAGACCAATCGGCAACCTCGTCCACACACTCCTTCGGACGAACTTTATTCTTCAGGAGGTACCCTTGCAACGCCGCCACCTATAATGCCACCTGTGTCAGGGAACCGAACCTAGATACCAAATGGAGTCTCACACTAAGTTCGCCCTCGGGAATTGCATCAGCAAAACGCTTGGCAAGTTCCGCAATCTCGGCCTCTTCAAGTACCGGAATGGCATGCCCGGCCTTACGTTTGGGAAGAGGGAGGTTCTTTTGCGATACGTCAGTCTTTTCTTGTGACGTGGCCCCTGTCGATGACGAGGCAGCAGGCTTGGAGGGGAAGAAGCATTTGAAAATGCCCTCTGCTTGCCACTTTGTTGCATGTGTAAAGTTCACCCACACGTCCATGCGACCTGGTCGACTGAGTGCTGGATCGAGACGCTCAATATGGTTTGTCGTGGCAAACAACAGGCTTGAGATCAAGGGGTGCGAACATTAGCAAAAATCACGCAGCGCAGTGGTGGAATACTCACCGGCCTTCTGCCGCAGCGACTCCGTCAAGGCTGTTCAATAAGCCACTCAGACTAAGCGTAGAACCATCATTTGTATCATTATTGTTAGGCGTTGATGTAGTTATCGTGGGTGCGCCAGTGGATGATGAGTCACGACTGACGGAGCGCGTGAAAGCAGCGTCCAAATCCTCAAGAAGCAAGATACATCTAAAGTTGAACAGCTTAGCACGGTCCGTCGAGAGGAAACACACAAACCAACCTAGACGGTACATGTCCCATTAATGTTGTCAATGTATTATCACTCATCCTGTAGATATGTCAGCACGATCCAGCAACGACGATAACCATAGATAGCTTTACCCCTTTGATGACAAGCTAACAACATAAATGTCCAAACCCAATTCGCCAGCCAACGAATGAATCAACGACGTCTTCCCACTGTGTAACGATGGATTAATGCTCAGCGTGTAATATCGTGCGAAGTTGTCATACCTTCCCGGAACACCGTACAGGAGGTATCCTCGGCGGAATGGAATACCTACGCATGAATCCGATGAGTGCGAGCTATCACATCATCATATTTCACCAACCTCTTTCGGCATACCTGGGAGATGAAGCATTATTTAATGGCCTGGGAAAATTCTACACGTTACTCACCAATCCTCAGAGCACAGGAAGTCTTTGCAATCTGCCAAGAGCATATCTTTGACCCCTGGTTGGAGCACAATGGAACTCATGGGCCGCTTCTGGCGGGCGCCGTTCCACCTCCAACAGCCATAGGTCCTGTGAAGCGCGCGCCCATTATGGCGCCAGCATCATCTTACGGAATTGGTAACTCACGTATCAGCCATGAAGATATGGACGCGGTGCTCAGCATCTTTCTCGTATTCGCGCTTAGCCTCTAGGACCAGTTTCTTGAGGATATCGTTGTTGCGAGCGACAACGCTGAAACTAATGTGAACCAAACCAGACAAACGGGAGGACGACTTGTTTTACCTGATCTTGAGAGAAGCGCCGTGACCATAGTCCGGGTAACGTTTCGTCCGCGTTATCTTTCAGAGCGGGTGATGGGATGAGTTCTCCGAGGACATCGCTGAACATAACAATAATTGAACACATACTCTCAGCCAATGGCCACGGTAATAAATTGTGTGAGTTGTGTCTGCAACCGATTATCATCAGACTGATTACGGAGCATGGGAAGCAATATCTGGTAAACTCTACCTAAACTTGGCATGAACGCCACTTTTCTTTTACGACGGCCGTGTACGAGAGCATTTTCGTCCTCCTCTTCATCTTCGTCTTCCAGGTCGCCGGTAGTTGACTGCGTGAGACCATTGCGACTAACCGTACGGGTCGTTATTTCAAATTCCCGACTACGCCCCCACGCGGGTTGCTGGATCGCACATGAGCGGCGCAGAAGCTGTGATAGTGTGGACCCACTTGCCTTTGACAACCAATGCATCAACCTGTGCCCCGTCAGTCTGAAACACATCGAAATTGCCGAGAAGCTGCTCACCAATCATATGGATAGTCCTCCTGGCTGAAGTGCGCGGTCAAGAAGAACGCTATGGGAAAGGGCTCAGTATCCACCTTGGACCACAAAGGCAACCACAAGCATACAGTCAATAAAACCATTCCAAGCGGATATGGAAGCTCGTCTCGCTGTTTCGACGGTCCCTCCAATGACGACGAGTTTCTGCGGTAAAAGCTCAGTTTAATGTGGGGTGTAGTGAAAGCAGGGTTGTGTGGCTACCAGAGTGTCCTGAATGGCATTGGTGTTCATCCCCAGTGGGGAAAGCATGTTTTTCAAGGTGTCCATGTCGATGCGAGAGCTAGCGAAGAGAAGGAAGGCGGGGAGTCAGGTGTCTCGCCACGGTCGGTATTTAAGTGATTTATGAGCGCCTCGTGCACAAATATAATATGTGCAGGGTAGCAAGTGAGCAGAACGGTATCAATTACATCTCGGTAAGGCTTCCGGATGGAAAAAAAAAGAGCAACCGAGAATACTTGTTGATGTTCTAACGCGACTCAGAGGGACACTCCGTAACCATACTCGGCTGAATTCATGTCGGAGGGAAACTCAGATAAGGTGAATCCGCATAACCTGCCATTTCTCGCACCTGGACAGCGTCATGAGGACCCGTTCCCAGCGACATAACTACGGTCCGGTTACCTAAACGAGTATGGGTCTGTACGGTACGAGGTAGCGACTATGGGAGTCTGGGAGGGTCGCGATACACCCCCTTGTGGTTGTGGCGGAACAATCACAGATGGGTCAGTTCCGGCTCATTACGGCAATGTGGTTTCACGCGTACCCAAGCACTCCTGCATTGACTTAGCGAATCTCAGTTGGTGATCGGCCTCTTCGCCTCTTTCTCTGGCCTGATTTCACCGTCTGCTGTTGCTAATACATAATTGACGCCATCATGGTGTCCATTTGACACCACGGAAACGAGATGTGAACGACTCGAGACTGCAACAATGAGACGATGCTTCGAACGGAAGCCTCAGACAGCCCTGGACCAGGTACCACGGTCGACAGCTACAAATAGAAGCGGATTGCGTGACAACACCACCGGTCCGCCAAGCCACCCCCCTCGTAATGAACTGAGCCGATCGCATGGGTAAACAGTACGCACTTAGGTCTTAGAGACAGCAAGGGTTCCGTCATCCCAGCGCTCAATTCCCAACAAGCCACCCCCCTCAATATGAAACAGGGGAATAACGACACAGAGAATGGAACACACAAGACTCAGTGGCAAAGAGAGAAGGTACCCCATATAGTCGGGTTTGTCGGGGAGGCCGGAATATCCTATAAGACAGCGAAATGTTCGGATCTACGAACTAGATCCCTGGGGTAAGGCTCACAGCATGGATCGCAAACCCAGATCTCGGAGTGCGCAGCGGGTGCCCACCGCCGCCGTGTCTCTCATCTGAGGCAACTCCGCTATAGCGCGGTTTCCTGAGGCGGTGGGTTTGTCCTCATCTGGTAATGCAGGAATGAACCCGTGCCTGTCATTCTCACACCAACCAATTACCTCACGAGACCCCAGTCAACCCCACCCCTATTCTGTCGGCAGCGAAGTGAGTCCTTGTGATACCTTCAGATCCATCGTTCAAACGTTCACGGGCCCGAGAGCTGCAAGATTCTGCCAACTACTGGCCAAATTTCCTTGCGAGAAGGAGTCGAGAGAGTTCATCCTGCATAAGTCTAGCACTGCAGTCTCAAGAGGTCTAGACCCTGCCACAAGTCATTTGGTGGCTTGATGGACCATATGCTACATCCTCATATTGCGTCAATGTTTTCCTCTTTGAATGCTCGGTTTTTGCGTGAACTCAGGTTAGCCGTTGCAAGACACAATCTCACGGTGCTGCATGGGCCAATGCGCTCTTAATACTAATCGATACGCCACCGCAGCCTCCTCTTGTTCATGGATCGGAGAGTAGAATCCCGTCACTGTCGAGTCACGAGCCGAAAATACAGACGAGCTGTATGGTAGATCTAGCTGGGAATGCATCCTCCCATACCAATAATAAACTAATTCTATTTTCACAGTGTAGATTCGAAGTATGATATTTTCTACAGCACTCGTCGAGAAGAAGGATCAAATCGCAGACCCTGAAATAGTAATCTCTACTGAGCTCCACCCACAGATTATCCTTTTATGGACGGAAGGTTTTTCGTGGGTCATCTGCTGAATCCTGACTTGGGCACCTTGCTGGTGGCGCGCCACATATGTAGGTAGGAAGCAGAACAGCTGTCAATGGCGCTGCATCGCGATTATGACACGCTGCACTCCAAGGTCAAAAGTGGATCGAGCAATTTGTTTCGACACGACTCCCGCACGTAACTTTGGTGGCGCGCCACCGTGGACATGGATACCCACCCGTCTGTTTGGGTTCGAAGACTCCTTTTGAACACTTTGTGGTTGAGAGAAGGCATCACCACTCTCGTCAGTGGCTGGAAACATGTGGTTTCGGGCAGGAAGGTTCGTGCGAGTGGTGTTGTGTTTTGTCAACTGTGAGTACGAGCGTACGCACTTGCTCCGATCACTAGATCTCCTGGATGTGATTACGGCGTTGACGCGAGAAACTTTGAAAAGAAAGGCTGACCTGTTGACGACGGAGCTCTGTGGTCTATCTAAGTGGATAGTTTCCGCAGTGGTCAACTGTTTCAGACACATGCTCACGATTAATCACCCCTTACTGAGGGACACTTGCGGAATTGCTGGTGGACCAGCCACGTCAACGGAGATGAGGGGGGGCCGCCTTTGAAGCAATCATCGATTAAAAGAAGCGATGTCAATTGGGAGTTGGATGGATGCATACTTTGATCATGGTGCTAGACGAAGATAGGGCTAAGTGAAGGTTAACGCCACATATGTCAACAGAGTGCTGGAAAAGGTCGTGCGCAACTAGCACCGCACAGCGGACACCCACCCAGTTTGGCGAAAAGGCCAAACCTTGAGCTTGAGAAGAGAGGTTATCGGCAAATATACTTCTGATCTTTCGGTTTGGGCACATTGCCGTGATTTCATGTCCAATCAACCCTGCGGTCAACCGGCAGACTGGAATAACACTCATCCCTGAAACATATAGTCATAAGTACGAGTAATAACTGGTACATTGTAATGTCGTCTATAATAGTAGATAATAATAGATAAGAACGAGAAGGATATATCGTAAAAAAGATGTTGCTCACTTAGTCTCTACGTAGGGGCCCGCCCATCTCCATCTCATCAGCTTCATCCCTCGGAGCAGATATAACCAGACCTTCCGTCATTTCTCTCTTTACACAAAGTTGCTCCGCAATTATTACCATCCAAGCAGACCCTGCAAACATCACAAGCCAGAAGAACAATGAAGTGGGAATGGAAGCCGAGTAATATGTCGTGAGCACCAGGTGATTGAACACTAATGTTAATGCAAAATCCAAGATGAGGCGAGGCCGCCGTACGAGAGTGCATAAGTAGTAGATACTATTCGACAGAAGAGTTAGAGAATGATCGTACGCATCGTGGAGTACGTACTCTGCTGAAGAAGCAATCAACCAGGATGCCGCGATGACCCAACCTCGTATAGGGTCTGTCCGTCCGTCCCATTGACCGTCTTCCCACCCACCACCCACTCGTTTTCCGCCACTCCATGCGCCATAATAGGAGCTCCATCGCTCCTCACCTTGGACGCCACGGACAGTAGGTTGGCCAGCCATTTCTCTCCAGTCCATTACCATACCTGACAACGCTGTATTTAACTGGATGGGTACATTGGCAGAATAAGCGACATACCGACGTTGGCAGCACCCCCTTCATACGTGAGAGAAGTTGGCTCCGCAAAGATGGTAAGTAGTGGGGGGATAAGGAGAGAAAGTGTCAGGTAATGCAACGTCTGCATGGATATGATCTAGCAACGAGCATCAGCGATTTAGATGGAGATAGATTGGAAAAATACCTGAGAAATAAGCAATACAGGATCCCAGCTGCTTTGTCGTGGAGGTGCCATGATGTCTGAGGTGCGGTCCAGGGCTTCGAGTCTGGCGTTCGTTCAGGCTCGCTTGAGTCGCTTCAACGAGCTTGGGTCGGTTCAAAGCCCACGTGATCACATTTACGTAATAATTAAGAAAGTCCCGAAATTGCCTATTTCGCTTTACAGTTGGGCCACGCTGCCATCACACATTCACCGGACGGGCGTGCGATGCCCAACCCAACGTACGAACGCGTTTCTGACAATGATGCAGATGAGGATTTTGTAGACATTCCCTCTCAGCCTACTCGCGTTTATCCGCGCCCTGACCTTGTCGTGCGACCACCAGTCTACTATGGAGATGGGCCATTTGACCCACCAAGCTCAGAGGAAGAGGACAAAGACCGTTTTCTGGATAAACCAGGGCGCCACGGAGTGCTTAGCCCAGGTGAATTCGGGGATTCGGAGCCAGGGAACGGCTTAAGAGTGGGAGGTGGTAAGGTCAGTACCCGCCGCGGCATAATACTTTGCAGTTCATATTCACTTCAAGATTAGCGTCCAGCCGCCCTGAGGCATCTCATATACGCTCTGGCATCGTTGGTGTTCTTGTCGGCCTGCATCGGGGTGTTTGCCGCAACCAATCTTTATCATGGGAAGCCATACCATGCATCGAGAGCCCGTAAGGTGTCTCTCGACCACATATTCAATGGGACCTTTAGCAAGCATGTACAAGATCTTCACTGGGTCCCCGAAGGTGTGTAGACAATTAGCCATATCATCCGTCGCTCACGTAGCATCAGCCGGGGATGGAGTTTTTTCAACCCTTCAGAACGGACAAATTCAACTCGTTGACCTGAAGACAAATACAACCACTCCATTGGTTTCGTTTACTGACATCAGAGACGTAAATGGTCGCTTCCTTCGCTAGGCACATTCTCGCTGAATTTTGCCTGCAGGAGAACGGACAGCTAATTCATTGGACCGACTGGAAACTTTCTCCAGACATGAAGTATATCCTTGTCAAAGCGAATCATCACAAGGTATGCACATACTCTCGGGAGATTTTTCTTTCAATCTCAATCGATATTAGCAATGGAGATATTCGAGCTTCGGCAATTACTACGTTCACAGCCTAGAGACTAAAGCCACCTATCCACTTCTTCCGCCTACTAATCCCCCTGTGACGGCATACGCAGCCTGGTCGCCTACCGGTGAATCAATTGCTTTCGTTGCTTCTAATGATCTGTACATTCTTCCGTCGCCATCGTGAGTGTTTTTTTAGGGCCTGGAATTTGCGGTTTATTTTATCTTATAGTGCATCGACCTCATCCATCCGGGTGACCGCAAGTGGTAATGCGTCATTATTTCACGGTGTACCGGACTGGATTTACGAGGAAGAAGTGCTGTCGCAAGATTATGCACTCTGGTGGTCTCCTGACTCATCAAAAATCGCGTTCCTTCGCCTCGACGAAACTGCTGTCGACGAATACAGGTTTCCTATCTATAATCCAACCGAAGATTCCTACGCTGTTATCCCATATACGGAAGATGTGGTGATTAAATACCCAAAGCCAGGTTACAATAACCCTCTCGTATCAGTCCACGTTTTTGATCTTGAAGCTTATCTGAGTCAGTTGGAGTCCGCACCAACCCCCGCTGCGGATGAAGCTGTTGTTGACCTGAGATGGTCCGATAGCTTCCCTTCGAACAACAGCATCATCAATCAGGTTGCCTGGGTTGATAATTCAACATTGGTGTTGAAGGAAGTCACAAGAGCTGCTGATCACGGGAACGTCGTGCTGTTCGATTTAGGTACTACAAGTTCCGGGCGAATTGCGACGGGCGAAGTTATCAGAAAGCTTGGCATCGATGGTGAAGAGGGCGATGAGGGTTGGATTGATGCAGTTAGTGAACCTTTAGTTGACGACACGTCCTGGGATTCATGTGATCCACACACTCGCAGGGCCAGAATATCTACCCAGTCCCAGCAAGTCTACGATCTGGCGGTTCTCCCGCTTACCTGGACATCGTGCCCACTCAAGATGGATATAATCATATTGCCCTCTTTGAACCGGCTACTTCCTCCACTCCGCGTTTCCTTACTTCTGGTACCTGGGAAGTTACAAACGGTATTCAAGCGGTGGATATCCAGCGGGGATTGATGTGAGCTCTAAGATTTTAATGTCCGTTTGCTTATTTGGCACAGGATGCTAAAGAAATAAATCCAAACAGTTATTTTCAAGCTGCGCATTCATCTATCGAACGTCATCTATACTCAGTTCCGATCTCATCACCGAACACTGACTCAGTGGTCCCCCCTACCCTCCTAACCGACGATTCGGCGGCGTCTTCCTATTCCGCCAGCTTTTCACCTGGTGCAGGGTTTTATTTACTACATTATGCAGGTCCAAATGTTCCGTGGCAAAGGGTGGTGGATGTCAACAGACCAGGTAATTCTGGTACTTCAGAAGGATCGAGTGTGGTTCACTGTTCAATTTGCAGACTTTGATTATGTCCTCAGTGATAATGCTGCATTGAACATAACCCTTGGAGAATTTGAAGCAGCAACCATCACGTACTCGACAATTGATAGCGATGGCTATGGTGAACCATTTGTTCCGATCCTAAACACACCGTCGCTTACCGGATCTTAGAGCTTAATGTGAAGGAAATGCGGCCCCCTAAAATGGACGATTCTGGGCGCACGAAGTATCCAGTTTTGTTCCTTGTGTGCGTGCTCGATCCTGGATCGTATCCGTGTTTTTCTGAATTTTAATAGTTACGGTGGTCCTGGGAGTCAGAAAGTCGACGTTCAGTACAACCGTGACTGGCATGATTACCTTGTCTGCACCCTACAATATATCGTTGTCGTTGTCGACGGGCGTGGAACAGGGTACAAGGGACGTGGATTGCGCAACCCAGTTAGGTACAACATGGGGTTCTGGGAAACGCAGGATCAGATCAATGCAGCACGGTGTGTGTTCTGTGCTTCTTTTTCGCAATTCTTTTCTGCCCGCTCACGTCATCCCTAGCATCTGGGCTGGCAAGGACTACGTAGACCCGAATCGCATTGGCATATGGGGTTGGGTAAGAGTACCTATACTGTGAACCACTACAAAATCTCATGGCTATCAACTTCAGTCTTATGGAGGGTTCATGGCCTCCAAGGTCGCGGAAGCAAATGCTGGGATCCATTCCTTGGCTATGGCTATAGCGGTGAGGTGTGCTTCGCCTGATTGCATTGTGTTGCTTAGCTCAGTTTGTAGCCCGTCTCAAGTTGGCGACTATATGGTAAGCAACGCTTTGTCGCAAACATTAGGGTAACTCATCCCGTGGTTGTAGATTCAATTTATACGGAACGTTATATGGGCCTTCCAAACGATAACCCGGGTGGATACATCAATGCCTCGATCTCGCATGTGGAAGGGTTCAAAAACATAGATTTCCTATTTGCCCATGGGAGCGGAGATGACAATGTCCACTTGGCCCACTCTGCGCACCTGCTTGACATGTTCACAGAAGCGCAAGTCCGGAATTTCAGATTTAGGATGTTTACCGACAGGTCACCCGCACATTCTTTTCCCCTGTCACTTATCACTGACGCATCTACCTACACGCAGTGACCATTCCATCGCCAGAAGAGGAGCTAACAGGGAGGTGTATGAGTACATGACACTCTTCCTCTTAGACAAGTGGGGCAAGGGTGGACGTCGCCGTGGATGGTGACGATAAGCATCTGAGGCGGTTACAATGATCCTGGGAGGTCGAGGACCAATCATGATTGGTTGTTTACCAGGTTGTTTACCAGTTCTCGGCTAAGTCCACTCGCTGATCTGTCGGAGAGGATCTCAAAGATAATTCCCTGAAGAGGCGCCAAGTACATACAATATACTCGCTTGTTGACACAATCGGTCCAGATCTCTAGCAAGGTTTTGACGAGTATTCTGCAACCTCTCTAAGTCCAGCAATCCGGAGATATTGAAATATCGGAGATCACTCTCTTTCGTTAGGCATGAAGTCGCCGTCTCAGGGCCCGCCGGTGCAACGTTCATGTGGTTCACCTCGCCGGCCTGTAAATGGCGATGCTGCGCGTTCGGTTGTTTCAGCAAGCAAGTCTACTACGTCATTGGTGATGAAACACGGACAACGACTGGACGACCCACAATAATGACGATATGATATCCCTTACGCGTGGATCAAAGCAGCGCCAATTTTGTCGCCCATTCTTTCCCCTATATCGCAGATAATTATACCATTGCCATGTCACCAGCCGCGACGATCATGGGCGCTCGGCATAAGATTCACTGCACCTTGTTTTCGAGATCTATTACAGCTTAGTGAGCGATTGAGATACGCCCACGAGGTTCAAGGTCGTTCGCTTCGGGGGCGAATGGAATATGAAGCAAGTACGTCCCCCATTCAGGGATATGGTTGACTGGAGGTTGACCCACCCTCGCTGCGGCGAGTCCGCCTCAAAGTATCCCCGAAGAACACCTGTTCTGTTCTGCCAAGCGTCATTTTCGTGTGGTATTGCCCAAAATCGATCGGCGGACGATAGTCGGCATGAGAGTCGTCACGCTTTTCCCGTCCGTCGATGGTTGTAGGAATCGCAGATGGAGTAGGCGATGCGAAGACTGCCAGTGGATAGTGTTCCCTCTTATCAAGGGTCAGCTATCTGAAGTACGGAGTCGGACTGGCTTGTGCGTTGTGGACGCGTTTCTCGATAGATGAGGACAAGGGTGAGACGGGGTTGCGCCGCCGTATGGTGGTGAATGTCACCCATGGTGATCGATCACCCTTGCAGAACCCAGCCATTTTTCCTTCTTTGTTTTTTATTTATCTATTTCTTTTCTACCGATGGAAGGCATGGAGGTTGCGGCAAGGAATCAGCCTCTCGCTAGGTAATCGGGGTCATCGTGTAAGCGGCCACTGAAACTAGATCAAGAAATCGAGAAGCATGTCGTTTGTCGGATCCTATCATCCTCGAGGTCAATTTCACACGGGAAACGACGGGATGGTAAGTACCACGGGACTTACCGCGTTGTGGACGGACCACACCCTTGAGTGCAGCGGTCACGGGGAGACCTGGCTCCGCCCAGGCGTACGCGTACATTAGGCTACATGCACTGCAACGGGCATGACTGTTTTACTTTTTTTTTTCATCTTCGGCACGGGAATCGGAAAATATTAAACGTGCCTTTTCGCTTGGACGACAAGACTCACCGGTTCCATGCACGAAATCTGCCTGATTCGTTTAGCGGCTCGCGTCACCTTCCCGCACTAACTCTCTTGAGGAACGTGTGTGGCGGAGACGAGCTACGAGCCAAATTAGAGGGCAGGGCAGATGCGAGTAGTGATCGATTATTTCCACCTGAAAGCGGGACGCAACTTCTCTAAATTTCTTTCGTCGAGTCTCGTGTTCCTCAGTCGATGGTCGCCCGACGCAGACTTGGGGACAATACAACCTCGAACGTCTTTCAAGGGACTCGGAGATACTGCGATCATCGTCGTTATGGATCGGACGTGCCTCGACGGCGATGTTCCGGAGGCGCTCAAATCACTACGACTCGATATGCGTTTCCTCCGTCTTCATCAGCGGGTCGGGCGTGCTCGACTGAGTCGACTCACCCGAGGAAGAAAACAGGGAGCGGAACTGGTGATCGAGATGGCATCAGAATGGAGGGATGTAGCGAGCCTTTGGATAGGCGGAGACTTTAATTATCGCATATTGGTGCGAAGACTTTCGGACCTCTGTTGAGGACGGTCCTCAGGATGTGGAGGCTGTCACTACAGTTCGTGTGGGGCGAACAGCTTGATGAGCGCTACCAGGGTATTGCGAGAGTTGGCGCACAGATTGATACGATTGAGCTACGATTTCAATGTACTCACTGTTGGCATGATATCCTTAATGCATCGAAGCTGGGATAAAGCTGGGATGTCCTTTCGAGTCGCCCCGTCTTGAATGCATGTTCCTACCCAATATCACTACGCACATCGCATCCGAACATAGAGTGAAAGACAAACAAAACGATAAAAAATGTACTCCAGCCTCGCTGGCAATAGTATTCAAAGGGAATATGCATTTTCAAACACTCACTCCAACGGCCTGCTGCACGCAACCCTTAACAACAAACTAACTATTACCGATTGAAAGCTTGAAAAGATTGTTTAAATCCTGAGATAATGGGTCTCCATCGATGTGGATTAGGTACGGGGTGAGTCCGGTGAGATTGAGGACCGTCGGAAGCATCAATGAGTTACTTGTATGGTAATCAGGTCGTAGACGTCCGATCGGTCCCGCTCACGGATCGTTCTTCTCGCATTGAGCCTGTCCGAACATTCAAGTCCACGTTTAGGTATGAGGAGAGCGTCACGAAACTTACACAGCCAGCATGGAGTTCACATAGCCTACACACGATGAAAAGTCAGCCTTGTGTCATCTGTCATCGAAAGGAGGGCACTTGCTCCGGCTAACCACGATGCCCACTGCGGCTGTCCAATAGTTATTACCTTGAACGAGGTACTGTGGTCGTCAGTCAGCAACCGTGCA
>JBBPNR010000876.1:0-15677 GCA_038091015.1 Boletus vermiculosoides
ACTGTATTCCCCCTCCATCAGGCTTCTCTCCATGCACCTTTGCAAACACGCTGTAAAACTGCTATAAGGCCTCTTGGGAGGAAGTTCCTCCAGTCGGGTTAGTAGCAAAAGAAAGTATATAAGAAGGGGACAAATAGTTTGACCCTAAAGGGATTCAAAGAAGAGCGGCAACAAAGAGAAGGATAATGCTGCAGCTTACTAGACCCAATATTAGAGATTCCAGATGTATTCTGGAAATAAATGTAGTATCAGATTGATCGGATCGGTGGCGGAGGCATTCGGGGTGCGGCGTTGATGGTGTAAACATGTTGAGAACTCAGAACAAGCACTTTTAGAAGAACAGCACTGAGGATTAGAAAGATGGATTATGAGTCCTAAGTAAAGCACTTTATAGTCTGGAGTTACCTGGGCATAAGTGTTAATATAACTAAAAAGAGGATACATAAAAGAATAGAAGGTAAACACGAAAGTATACATTGTAGGGAGGGAAACACAAGTGCAGAACCAAGATATAATGCTGAAAGCAGGTAGGAACACTATAAAAGGGGTGTGGACTGTTCGAGATGAAGTCCGAAGTAAGTATCAAGACAAAGCGGAAGTTCCGAATGTCAGAGGAGCACAGGACCATAGTGAAAAGACTCCTGTGTGCACTCAGGTAATGTAGGATCTCTACATCTGCAGGGGACTTCGCTGCTGACTGTCCTGAGTCAGCCACACGCACTTATACTCGTGGGAAAGTTGTGTCTGAGTCTGAAACTCATAGCAAACCTACGCCAACCCTTCACCCAGCTTGCGTTCCTCTGTCACATCAACCCTTTCCTTGCTTTGTGATGTCAACCAGCTTCACTTCCATGTTTTCCCTTGCCGACTCCTCGAGTGCAGAAGACGACGCCAAGTGGCGTGTGGAAGAGGTGGTTGTGGATATGGCAAAAACGCTGCATGATCGCGCGATGTGTGTCCTGGATGACAAGGAGGAGTTGCGGGAGGAGCAGGACGACTGGATGGTCTTTTGGAATTGCAACAAGGTACGTCTGAATGGCCAGCTCGATGAGGATGACCTCTGATTGCATGGATCATCAGCTTCTGATGCAGGAAGCATTGGATTGGCTGTGGGTGCTGGGCCTCAAACCCCAGATCTCCAAGGAAACCGTTGAGCTCGCCATGCAGGTGGACACGTTGCATACGAAGTGGACGGAAGAGTCGAAGGTACGCAAGGTCGAAGTGATGCGTGCGGAGAGCAAGAGAAAGAGGCAGGAGCAGGCTCTGAGCAACCAGGGAGCTTCACAAGCATCTTCCCGATTCCGCCAAGTGCTGACACCCCCCTCCACCACCAGTTCTGTATGCTTGGGAGCATCAGCAGGGACTCCATTGGGGGCATCAATGGAGGTCATCTTGCCCTCAAGGTGGAAGGTGAGTAGTCCCAGCCAGATCAAATATGCATACTAACTCGGGTCATAGCGCACACGTCAGGAGGTTGCGGAGGAGAAATGTGCCGAGGAGGTAGAGCTTCTGGAAGGGGAGGTCATATACCCAACTGGGTGCCAGAAGTGCCTCCAGCGTGGGGAGGTTTGCATGGGTATTCCGAACCATACTTGCCATATGTGTGTGCACTTCAAGAGCAGATGCAAGATGTTGTCGGGATGCGGCGGGCAAGGTGGTGAGAGGAGGGGAAAAGCCCCTGGTGAGTGCGCTACCTTCCTACCCATATCTGCATTGACTCCATCTTTTTAGAGTGCAAGTCCCAATCAACGCGCTGCCAGCCCTCTCTGCTTTCAATTGAATCTTCCAACATCAATGTTGACGTGGGACCATCCCAGGCAAAGGGTAAGGGAAAGGCGGTAGCAAGTGGATCCAAGGCCCTGGTCTTCATCAATGTTGGTTGTCTTGAAGCGCTGAGTCGTGCGATGGTACAGGCAGAGGGGGAGATCCAGACTGCCCAAGGGAAAATCAAGAAGGCGGAGGGCGAGTTGAATGAGGTGATGCAGAAGCTGGCGAGTGTGAAAGGGGAGATTGAAGCAATAACGCAGGGGTGAGCTTGTCTGTCCAGTATGTCTGTCCTCGTCCTGTACATTACTTTCTGTAACATGTATCAAATGTGAATGTCTGTCTCTGAGTCCATAATGTGTGCAAAGGTGTAGGTAAATTGATGTGAGGAGAGTAAAAGAAAGTTCTATGTAAGAAAAAGTGTGTCTGATCAGAAACGTACGGAGGTCGGGTTTTCTGACCGTGGGGGAACAACTCGGAATTGAGAGTTGGGAAGCAGGTTATCAAGGGGAGAATGTCTGTTTGTGTATCGTTAGTCTGTATTAGAGATAGAGACATATTGAACATATCCAAAAGTGTGTGGTACCCTGTTACACGATCAAAGTCAGAATGAATATCTATATGGGCTGTGAGGTACATCAGATCCAGGGGATAGCTATCAGAGAGAAGAGAAATGTATCATAAGTGTCGGTGTTTGTTTCATGTACTTTGTTTATTTTTTTATTTATTTTTATTTTATTTTTATTTTTATCGGATTCCTGTTCTTTTTCAATGATGAGTCGAACTCTCCGGACTAATCCTGGGATAAAACGGTTTGAGAAATCACTGGACTAATCCCAGGGTAAAACAGAGATGTATCATATAGTTGACGGTATTTGGTATTAATGATGAATGGGAATGTCAGAAGATAGGAATCGTGAGGGGGTGTGCTAGTCAGAGTCGGGAGAACCGGAATCTTTGTCTTCCAGCTCTTCGTCCTCTATCCCTGCCATGTTGTCCAATGCATCTTCATCTTCGTTGGTGATAGTGGTTATCAATGTTGAGAGCTGAGTCCTCATGCTGTAGGGGATTAGTTGGAATGCTGCATACTGTAGCTTTGAAATCGCTCTGTCCAACTCTGCCAGGAGGTACGATTCTCCAGTCGTCCAGTGAAGGACAACCATTGGACTGAGGTACCATGGCTTCGTCTTTCGGTTGAGCTCCTTCTCAACGCGGGTATTCCGTACTAAAACAAGACTTCCAGGGCAGAAATCAAAGTCTTGGATCCGATTCTTGAATGTCGCTTCGAAGTGTTTGATGGATGCGAAGCGAGCTTTGAGGACACGTTCTTGAATACCTTCCAAGTCTTCCTCACATTTCTGGAACTGGCATGCTCGCCATGCTATTAGTCCGGAGGTGGAAAGCAGATCAGTGTCCAGTAAAGGAACAAGGAATGTTGCTTCCGACAGGTCGAAGGGAAATAGTGGCTCCATGCCGTGTACCATGAAGTATGGGAATAGTTCTGTCGATCTCTGAATGGATACTCGTTCTGCCCAAAAGACAGAATGAGCTGTTCGTGTCCAGTGAGACTCCTCCCCCTGGGAGCTTTTCATGATGGCCTCCCGGACATCGAAGTGACGTCGCTCCACAATCCCATTCACTTGGGAATTATAGGGTGAAATGCAAATGTGTCAGATGTGATACCTGGATGCGAGTAGATCAAGTGCCTGAATGAAACTTGGGCCATTGTCAGTAATGATCTTGGTGAGTGGACCCCATCAACAGAGGATATCCTCGAATATAAAAGCTGCAAGGGCGGACACATTCTCAGATCGTAACATGTGCCATTCCGGATACACTGAGAGAGCGCACTGGGCTTGCATGATGTACCTATAGCCAGCAGCTCATGGCATTAGCATCATATTGATATGAGCTTTATGAAATAATCCTCTGACCAGAGGAACGGTTGGAGGGATGTGGAGCTTCCAAGTTTGTCGGACTTGACATTCATGGCAAGTACAGATGTACCACTTTACATCGTCTACCAACATGGGCCACCAGAATCACAGCAGGAGTCTGGTATGGACGGTGAAGACACCCTTGTGTCTGAGGTCATCATGGGCCTCCTTAATGAGTCCGTACCGCTTGTGCTCTGGAGCGACAAGCTGATGGTGGCCATGAGGTTCACGACACCAGAGAGAGTTGTTGAGGACGAAGAAGCGAGTCGCTGAATTGATGAAGGATTGATAATCGCAGTTGGATAGGTCTGGAGGACGTTCCTGTGAATCCAGGAATTGTCAGATGAGGTGGATTCGATCCTTGCGGGCCTTCACTCAGCTTGATCGAGGAATGGTCGGATTGACATTGTTGGTGTCCTGAATATCAGGGTCAGTGGTGCCAAGAACAAGGGAATATACGGAGGGAACAGTCCCAATGTCTGTATGCATTCTGGAATAGTGGATAGGAAGTGTAGGAGGTGAGGAAGCGTAAAGTGGATGAGTGTCTGGTGAATTGTAAAGTAGTGGGGAAGGAGGAGGATTGTTTAGCAACACAATCGCAAAAGAATAGGCATCATCAAGCCAATCCTCAGAGTCGTCGTCTTCAATCGGATCATCCTTGGAGGTAGGTCTCTGAGACAACCCATCTGCACTGGTATGGCAATCCATGGGGATATGAACAAGATTGAAGTGGAATAGGAGGATTCCCACAATCCATTGGTTGATAGTGGCATTGGGCTGGAGGTCCAGGTTGTTGATCATCCCTTTGACATATTTTGCATCCATTTCAACTGTAAGGTTAGTGATTCCGAAGATGAAAATCCGAACTGCCCATAGGGCGTGGAACAACCCATAGAGCTTGAGCTTCACTTGGGAGTAGCGACTCTCTACCTTGCTCAGGCTAATGGGTCCAAACCGACTCGGATAATGCTTTCCGTCTTCCCCTTCTTGGGATAGGATGAATCCAACTGCTATCACAGAAGTATCGACTGCCAGGATTGTCTCCTGTCTGCTCTCGTAGTCTAAACAGCGAAGTGCCGGAGACTTTATTATCTCGTCCTTTAGACATTCCATAGCTTCTCTTTGATGGTCTCCCCATTCGAAGGTGACCCCCTTCTTTGTCAAGTCGACAAGCAGACAGGCGATCTGCGCAAAACCTTGGATGAAAATTTGAAGGACTCCACACGTACCCAGGAATCCTTGGACTTGTGAGATGGTAGTGCAATCCGGCCAGTCCCTAATCTTCTGAACCTTTGCATCAGGAGGGACACATCCATCAAACATGCACTTGTGCCCGACAATGATTGCATCTGGGGTGGCGAGCATGAACTTCTTTGCTGAGATGGTAGCTCCGACATTTTGTAAGCGCTGTAAAATGCAATGAACGATGATGAGATATTCCCAGATGAAGCGACAGATTCCCAAATTTTCAGGGATGGTTTCATATATTCTGTCGTCCCATTGGTACCGAGTGGTTCCTGACTTGACCAGAAGGTCATCCACAAATGGCATCGTATAGTCCGGGATCTCATCCTGTAATATAAATGACATGTCAGCCTGATATACTTGTACCGCATTTGTATGTCCCATGGGTAGGGCCGTAAGGCGGTGTGGTCCTAGAGGGGTTGTGAATGTTGTCATGTCACGAGATTCCACATGCAAAGGGCACTGATCATAGCCTGCGAACAAGTCCATCATGCCATAAATAGCATATCCAGTGAATGATTCCACGAAGTGCTCCATGAACGGAGGGACAGAAGTGTCACGAATTGTTACTGCATTGAGAGGTTGGAGGTCGTGGATGAGGCATAGTGACTTCCCATCTTGTTTGAGAATGCAAAACCATTGGGATTGATAGGACGCTGCGGAAGGTTCGTAGACACTGGAGGCAATGCGATCCTTGATGATTTGAATAGCTTCCTTCTGGATGGATGGTGGGATTAGAATGTTGTGGAGAACCCAAGGCATATGAGGGATTGTGGGGATCTTCACCAGTGGAAAGTAGCGTTCATCAAGGCGACCACACTCTGTTGGTATCCAGGTGAAAGCCATCTCGTGTATGCGAACTAACCATTGGAGAAGTTTGAGCTCTTCTGGCCAAAGCCATTTCGCAGGATCTAGATTTAATACGACGGCGTGTTCCTGAGTATAGCAGATACCTGGTGAGAAGTCAGGAGGGTGAGTAGGTAAGGGAATAAGGCCGGCTAACGGTTTGTCAGGGAGTCATTGGAGTACACGGAACTCCTTCTTTAGAGGAGCGGATACTGCATGAACCTTTTTAGCGACAGGTTTGTAAGCAAGTGCATGACACGTGAAATCAAAGGAATAGATAGAGTCCAGAATCGAAAGTATGTCCGGAGTTAAAACAGATTGAATCGAAGAAAGGTATTTGTAATGAAAACAGGAGAGTCCTGAGTGATGATAGACTGTGCATTCGCCAGTCGGAAGAGGCCAAGGGACTTGAATGGATGCAACTGGGGGTGAAGGCAAAGTAAGAACACAAGGATCTAATAGATTGGAGGAATGAGATGAATTCGAATCAAATGAATCAGGATCAGAGGAATCAAAATCATTGTCAGCAGAATCTGAGATAAGAAGGCTGGAATGTGTAGTGGAATCTCCCCGACCATTAGTTGGATCATCGAGTTCTAAAAACCCATCTCCATGACACTTTGGTGGCTAGTGCATAGCATTCCTTGTTGACATTGAGGACATCCTTCGGTCCAAGCTCATATTGGCAACTTGTATTCCTTTCCGCTATTAGGATTGCAGAGGGTGACAGTCTGGCTTCCATCCGGGAAGTTGTTAGTAGTCGTGCTCATGAGACAATGAAAGGGTCTCCCAAGGAGGAGGTCAAAGTTAGCCTTTGTGAGGACCTGAACCTGTATGCAAACTTTGCCTTGTCCGAAGTCTAAAGCGAGGTTTTTGAGGACACCGAGCGTTGAATCAGTGTTTGTGTTGGCAGATGACATAGTCATGATGTGGTCAGATCAGATAGGCATTCTGAGCTTCTCCCAGATCTCCTTCAGCATTGTGATAATTTCCAAGCCGGAATCTAGAACACAGGTAATTGCCTTTCCTCTATCCCCGATCATGGCTTCTATGCATTGAAGAGGTAAGTTGTGATGGGCAATGATCATCCCATCCTCGCTTCAGAGAACTCGGTCACCATACTCCCGATTAATGTGACCTGGGTTTATCCCAGACAGTTCGTTGACCTGAATGGCATTAGCAGAAGTTACGTGCTTCATGGTGGTCAGGTCACGGAACTGCTTCCAGAAGTCTGGTGCAATCGCGAATAAGTCCTTGACTGGGATGGATACGCTTCCTTCCAGGATGCGTTCCAAAGTACGCTTCAGTGCACTGTCATCTTCCAAGGGGAAGGAATATCTATATTGGTTGGTTGGAGTGTTAGACGCAGACGCAATGTTAGTATTAGGACCTCGTGAAGGAGGATTGGTAGTAGAGAGAGCAGACGCCTGCTTCGATGTAGACTCTGTGGGATGCTGCTGAGGAGCCTTTCCTGTCTTGGTCGTGGTCAGAAGTGGGCTTGATGAGCTTGAAGAGGGAGCGGACTGTAGCGCAGGGGATGTGATCTCTTCTAGGACCAGGTTAGAATGTGGGGGTTGCCTAGTCTGATGCCTGGCCAGGACCTCCACACTGTTGAATCAAACCTGCTTGCCGCGCTGCCCATCCTTGGAGGCTTTCTCGGCTTGGAAGGTGGACCAAGCTTGCGTGATGAAAGGCTGAAACTCCGGGTCAGTTACATTTGGTAAGATCGGTACTTCCTTTGTGTCTTCAGAGGCAGAATAAAAGGCAGATGGTTCAATGTCCATAACCGCATCCACTTCAGGATAATCTATGGAGAAAATACCGAATGTTATATGAGGGGGCGGATCCCTCACAATACCAGAAGTCATAGATGCTGCAGCAGCTTGTTCTGCAAGGACCCAGTCGATGCATTCCTTGATGCAGGTGGTACCGGGGATCCGAGGGATACAAGCCCCATCTGGCATATATAAGCATCCATCAGTCCCTCGAACTACCTTTCCAGCTTGGAGATACGATTCTGCATGCATACAGTTGCAGTTGTAGTGACCAAAGCCACCACAGAAGGTGCAATTGTTGTTCTGAACAGGGGCTTGAGTGTTGACGGAGAACTCCTGCTTCACAGAGATGATGGGTATCGCTGAAGTGGCAGATTGTGGAATCATCTGAGGGGTGGGTGTACTAGTCGCTGCGAGGGTGGACCTAAAGGCGGAACCTGTTAATAGAAACTTAGCAGCTTCAACACAGTCAACGATCGGGTATGGGTCATCAGAGTGAAGATCCGATTTAATGATAGACAATCAGTGACGGATGTGTTCCTCCACATCCGGTGGAAATCCACTGAGGAAGAGCGCATTGCGCTCAGTTTCGGATACCTTGCACATCGCGATAAGGAGCGAAGCAATCTTGATAAACTTGCAGCAATACTCTCCGAGGTCATCCTGGTTATGCATGGGCTTGAGTTGATAGTCCTGGATGAGGTATTGCAAATCAGCACAACAGTAATGCTTATCACCTTCGCATCCTGGGTATAGGTCCTTGACCACTTTGGTGAAGTCGGCCCATACGGCTGGCTGGGCTGTGGCTTCCGGGAGTGTCTCCCATATCTCGGCTTCCTCTAGATCCGCGTAGCGAATCACAGCCTTGATCTTCTCCTCTTGATTCAATCCGGCGGAGTTTCCGATGAAATCAATATCTTCTAAGTAATGCGGAAGCTGTGCCAGAGTCTTACCATCAAATTTTGGAGCATTTTGGGTTCCACGCAAGGGCATCTGAATAGGATGTGCCATTTGTCATGGTGGTGCTGGTGCTGGTACTGGCTTGGTGTTTGATGAAGTGGGCAGTGGTGGATTTTGAAACCAAAAAGGTCCCGGACCGTTGGGTTGTATAGTGGGTAGAAGCGAAGGCATGGGCTGTGTGTGGGCCGAAAGCAAGAGCTCCCACTGAATGGTTACAGAAAAAGGGTCCAATAAGAATGACAGGGAAGGGGTTGAAGGAGAGCCAGATGAAGGGTCGGAAGGCATTGCCGAGGGAAGCGGAGTTAATGGAGACAAGGGTCGATGGAGGGAGGACAAATGGGAGTTCCTCCAATGAGGCAAGGAATGGAAGAATGCCCCCAGGACGGCAGGTGATGTGAGGTTGAAGTAATCTAAACCCTGTTCGTCTGGTGGCATCAAGGGTGAGTCATTACCCAGTAGGAATGGTGAGGTAACGTCGGAACTTTCAAATTGGAAATTCAAGCTCAGACTCTGTAATGTGGCTAGGAATGGAGAACGAGGTTGTGATTTCTCCGGGCTTGGTGATGAGAGAGTTGGTGATGTTCTGGAGTGTTGAGACAAGTTGCTTGAGACTGGTAGGAAAAAGTGTGAGTCTTCGGAGAGGTGAAGTTCTCAGAACTGGGTGAGTAGGTTTTCGAGTTTGGCATGTTGAGCGTTTGACCGGAGAGTCCTTCTAGGTGGCTCAATTGAATCCCTCGCAGTGGGCTCCAGTTGTAAAACTGCTATAAGGCCTCCTGGGAGGAAGTTCCTCCAGTCGGGTTAGTAGCAAAAGAAAGTATATAAGAAGGGGACAAATAGTTTGACCCTAAAGGGATTCGAAGAAGAGCGGCAACAAAGAGAAGGATAATGCTGCGGCTTACTAGACCCAATATTAGAGATTCCGGACGTATTCCGGAAATAAACATAGTATCGGATTGATCGGATCGGCGGCAGAGGCGTTCGGGATGCAGCATTGATGGTGTAAACATGTTGAGAACTCAGAACAAGCACTTTTAGAAGAACAGCACTGAGGATCAGAAAGATGGATTACGAGTCCTAAGTAAAGCACTTTATAGTCTGGAGTTACCTGGGCATAAGCATTAATATAACTAAAAAGAGGATACATAAAAGAATAGAAGGTAAACACGAAAGTATACGTTGTAGGGAGGGAAACACAAGTGCAGAACCAAGATATAATACCGAAAGCAGGTAGGAAAGCTATAAAAGAGGTGTGGACTGTTCGAGATGAAGTCTGAAGTAAGTATTGAGACAAAGCAGAAGTTCCGAATGTCGGAGGAGCACCGGACCATAGTGAAAAGACTCCTGTGTGCACTCAGGTAATGTAGGATCTCTACAATGCTGACAACCTAGCTTGCAACCAACTGGCATGGCATCATCATGCCAAGTATCAGACCACGACAGAATGACAATGATGGTCCTCAGCCACATCTGGTAATCTTGGCTCATGCTGGCATCATCTGGACACTTACATACCTCCCCGATGGACAACAAGTTGTCACAGGTTCTAATGACGGAGTTGTGAGGGTCTGGAATTTGGAGGTCGGGGAGCAAGAAAGGATGTTGATGAAGAACAAGAGCGGAATAATCAATCTTGCTATCACCCAGGATGGTACGAAGATTATCAGCATTGATGAGGATAGAAAAATCAAGGTGTGGAGTCCATCATGCCATCGAGGTCGACCATGCTGTTTTCTCTATCTGTTTCCCTCCTGACAGTAGCAAGTTCACATGTTGCACTGACTATGGAAACATCTGTGTATGACATCAACAGTGGCAAGTCCATCCTTGGTCCATTCAAAGGTCACAAAGATTGGGTCACTCGTGTGCTATGGTCATGCAATAGCAGCAGACTCTTCTTTGCCTCAGACGACAAAATGATCCGTTGTTGGAATTCTGACACAGGGAAACAAATTGGATGTCCATGAAGAGGTCACACCCTCAGCATAAATTCCTTCTCCCTTTCTCTAGATGGGTCAATCTTTGCGAGCATGTCCTGGGATCACACTGTGTGCTTCTGAGACACAGATTCAGGCAATTCTGTCGAAAAATGTCTACAACATCGTACTTTTGTAGATGCTGTTTGTTTCTCTCCCTCTGGTGAATTCATGGCATCAGCAGGACAGGATGGAAAGATATATTTGTGGTGGGCACCTCAGGCTCAGTTGGGTTTGGTGATAACACCCATCAGTTCTTCCTCATCATTCATACTCATTGCCCTCTCCACTCTCAGACATCCCTGGCCCTGCTCGGTGCACACAACCCCATGCTATATTGCACCCAACCTGCCCTCCAACCACCCCCACCCTACTTCACACACAGTCCCAGCACTGAACAAGTGTTGGAACTCGATCCTGGTGCAAGAATTGCAGTCTCACCTTTCCACTCATTTGCTCATAATTCTTCAAAGTTATTTGCACCACTTCATCTCACCACAGCTGCCTCGGTTCCCATCCCATCCCCTCACCTCCCTACATGGAACGAAGATGTGTCTTTGTGAATAGCATTCATGTCTGATGAACTGGGTATCCATGACACTCTTTCAGACCTCTTGCTCGTGCATGATGTGTGTCAGCACATATTCAAACAATACTTACACAAACTAGTATGAATATTCATCCATCGTCCATGTATGTAATCAAGCTGTTTTTTCACAGGTTGATCTCACGACTTCAAGAGACCTACATGTTCCTAGTGACCTCATACCCTCAAGCTCACATCAGGACACCCAAAATACTTTATGGACTGGTTTGCAAAGGATAGCAGATACTGACTGGAACTCAATATAAGTATTCTTTTTATGGTCTTCATCCCTCTTCCTTCGGGTCAATGTGTGAAAATTATGTCTTTGTTGTGGTTGAGCGATATTCCAGCCATTTCAAGTAATGAGTATAGAACTAATCATCGTCACTTGTCTACAGGAATGCTTTCCAGATTGAACCTTCAACTTCAGTGTTCCGATCCATATCAGATGGAGACCCTAAAAAGACCCATAAGATTGATAAAACCAAAGCAAAACTCATTGAGATGTTGCATGAGTCATTCATCACATGACACTTGTGTTCAATGAGTTAACTGCTATATATGCAGGTAACATCGGATTCAGGTTGCCCAAGGGTTGGCTCCCTTGGTTGACCCTCGAAGGAGACCTCCAGAAGAAAGGGTACATGATCCTCAATTGGCCTCAAGATGTTGTTTGTGATAGAGACAAAGGAGTAGCTGGCCTAAGTGCAGAGGATGCGGACAAGCTCCATGATGCACTCTTTCTCGATGAACACCAACTTCAGTTCGTTCCATGTGGTGAGGGTAAGTTTTTGAGCATATGTGACAACACTGTTCAAGGGTTGCTCAACCTGCTGCTAGGATCTGTGGATAACAGGAATAGGGCCTCTTCGCTGGCTAGTGTGTCAGGCTTGGACAGACCCTACGAGAGCGACCATTCCTGTATGCTGACCGCAGCGAAGCAGCCAAGGTTCAGAGTGACTACAGCAGAAGGATGTGTAGAACATCCTCACAAGAGGCAGCGTATGTAAGCATACATTTCTCTTCATATCTATTCATCTAGGGAAGAATGATGATCTCCACTTTCAGGCAAGCAACTCAGGATTAGAATGATGGTGGCAGAAATGTATGTCGGGCATCCATGTAAGAGACGGTATTTGTACTAGGACCTCACATGACCCATCTATTTAATTCCATCTATCAGGATTTCTTCGGACAAGAGGCGGTATGTGCAGCCATGCATTTCACCCTATACTCTGTTCATTTCCTGAAGAAGCACAATTCACGGGTTCATACCCCAAGTCTAATCGATGTGTCACATGTTAGACATTAGTCCCTCTACTCTGCGCCTTCTTCTTGACATGACAAGGGTGTTATGTTTCTGTCTCATGTATGCCACTGGCTCCAATTGTAAGACTCGATCTTCCTGCAAGCAGGTATGTGGTTGTAAAGTTAGTTTTGACTGGCTACAATCATTGGATAAAGATTCATGATCCAGGAATGAAATTATGCTTGTATACTATACATGTATGTATGTAGGGAATGGAGAGCATATGGCGATGAATGAGAAATGTATCATACAGAATCAGTGGCATGCATGCTTGCGCATTTCAACACTCTCCCTCAAGCTGCATATAGTCTGAGTTTGGTAGCGAAATGCTTGACCTTTGGGAATGGGAGCACTTTTGTGAATGCGTCGGCCACCATCTCGCTGGTTGGACAAAATATGAGACAGATCTTGCCGTCATCAATGATCCAGTGGATGAAGTGAAAACACACATCAATATACTTCGTGCGTGCATGATACTGATGATCCTTAGCAAGCACAATTGCCAACTGATTATCCGAGAAGAGGGTAGTGGGGTTGATGATGGGGCCGAAAAGCTGTGAGATGAGGGTATGAAGCCATAGAGCTTCCTTTGCGGCATGAGTAGCAGCGACATACTCGCTTTCAGTGGTGGATAGTGACATGATTTCTGTTACGGTTAAGGAGGAGACCCCTATTCAATTTCCTCCTTCACCTCCTCCTCATTGCCCATCAACTCCAATTCCTTCGTCAGTTACCCCTCCCATCCATCTTGACCATCCCAGTGCCATCCTCTTCGCCTCCTTGTTCTCTGACCTTCAGGACTATGACATCCCAACCTCCACTTGGGCCGACCTCTTAGATGAATCTGTTATGACTACCACCCGGTAGGCATACAAGTAGACACGAAGCATAGAACCGCCTTGAGCCTAACTCTTGTTGGGTCCTAACGACGTAGGATACCTTCAGGCTTGACGCGAGCCTGGCGACGAGCAATGAGGGATACTAGTAGTAGTATCCCAAGACTGACAACAACCGAGAGTCCGAGATAGACAAGGTCAGTTGACCTTGACCTAGGCGAGGACATTGGGTAGCGAGGGCGCCGTCGAGGGGGACAGGTCCTCCTGGCTGGAGTGGAGAACCTAGAGACGAGCTAACGGCGTCGAGCCGTCAATGAGGGAACTAGGGCGAGTTCCCTGATGAAGACTCTAGAGGGAGTCTAGAGTGTCGACGGAGTCCTTCAACGAAGGAGGAAAGAGGGGAGGGCGAGGTAGAGATCAAGCAAGGGAATGTTGCAGGGAATGGATGATGAATACCACAAGAGTAACTGTAAGGTGTACACTTTAGGTGTCAGATCAAGGTTAGAGAGAGAGAGGTGTTCAAGAGGAGCTCGAACTTATATACCCCGGCCGTAAGGGCTTTTAGGGCAGGTAATCCCAATCTGGTAATGGTGGTCCATGCGCAGTCTAACCTAATATAGTAAGAGTCCATATCTGCAAAAAAAAACCCGGAACCAGTGTGGCGAGGTGTCGCCCAAAAAGGCAGGAGGGGTCTGCCGTGGGAAGTTCACGAGTGGAAGGACACATCGTGGGAATCATCGTGGCACGACGTGTTGTGATGGCACGTGAGTGGTCACATGAGGGAAGTGAGGTTCGAGCGCAACACGAGGTGAAGGCGATGTTGAGAAGAGATCTGGCCTCAACTGAGAGGGGAGATCGCCGAGGAGAGCACAGGAGGACGGCTGTGCAAGGAGGCACTGAGGGGAGTGCGGAGACACCGAGGAAGCACAGGAAGGCAGCGGTGTGAGGAGGCACTGGGAGGGCAGTGTTGGAGATCACCGAGAAGCACAGGAAGGCAGCAGTGCGGGGAGGCACTGTGAGGGTAGTGCGGAGATCACTGAGAAGCCCAGGAAGGTGGCAGTGCGAGGAGGCACTGGAGGGCAGTGCTGGAGACACTGAGAAGCCCAGGAGGGCGGCAGTGCGAGGAGGCACGAGGGTGGTGTTGGGGAGATCCGAAGGGCGTAGGGGTGGCCCGAAGGCGGAGGATGGAAAGATCCTTGGGGATATACCGGGGAAGATCCAGGGAAGATCCTGGGAGGATCCTGGGAAGATCCTGGGAAGATCTAGGATCTTGGGACACAGGAGGGCGGCTGTGTAGGAGAGGCGCTGAAGAGGGGCAGTGCAGGGAGGGGCGGGAGCCGGGCTGTGTTAGACGTGTTGCGTCGGGCGAGCGCAGGCATATGCCAAGGCGGGTAGTCCGGACAGGAGCGGTCATGTGAGGGGTGCAGGGTTGTCGGATAAAGAAAAAGACCGGAGGTGCACCATAATCATAACAGAATCCCTCTTTGAGGGATGAGGCTGTCCCTCATCGGGACAGGCATCTCCACCACCGCCTCCAGATACTCCCTCCTCCACTGCCTTCTGGATTTCCCCATTTGTCCTTTGACTCTTCCTTTACTCTTCATGACTCACTCGGACACTGCCTCCTTCATAGCCTCTCTCACAGCTATGCATTCCCCCTTTTATATCCTGCTCGTTTATCTCACGTGCCTCGTGATGCGACGCACCTCTTTCCTTATTTATCATTAGAACTCCGATACCTGCCCCAGAGTCCCTAGTATATATATTGGAGCACTGCCTGTATACTCCTTTCTCTCTAACCTTGATATACACTATTTCATGTAGTCAAACCATTCCTCGAGATCCCCTCCCTCATGCCTTGCCTCACCTCTGCCTCATCCTCCTACCTTCCAACTCTGGGCCAGTCTCAGTACTGCTAGCTTCAGCTAGGCCGTTCACACTTAACTCCTTGTTGGAGGTGCCCAAGTGTAGGAACGAGACACGGTTTTTCACGAACATGTACCATTGTTACTGGTCATAACAATTTCTTGCCACTTGGAACACCACTTTTCTCTCGTGAGTGAAGGGGGAAACATTGAGATGACGTTGGATGTTGAGCTTTGGAACGAGTAGGAAGCTACAAGGGAATGGAATGAAGATGATGTGGAGGCAATTGTGGAGAGCGGGAGTTTTGCAGAGCAGTTGGGAGAACAGAAATGTGGAGAAGCACAGATGGGTGATGATGCATGTCTAGACAATGTCATGTCTGAAGCTGGATTACGGACAGTTGCCATGGTATGGTGGATAGGGTCGTTGATTATAGGCCGATTCGTCAGGTGGTCAACTGGGACTGCAGAAAACCCATACAAGTGCACCGGAGTTGGCTCCGATTTTGATTTCGGAAATGGGTCAACATGGTGATTGTGCCAGACAAGAAATATAGTCTAGATCATATCATGTATAAGAA
>JBBPNR010000877.1:0-15676 GCA_038091015.1 Boletus vermiculosoides
CACCGGCAAGCTCCTCGATCTCTCCAGCGCAAAAGAAGGCGGCGGATACGGCGGTAGCGGCGAAAAAATGTTCCTGCTCAACTCGTGCGTTCCATCCATCTTCCTTTCCCATCGACAAACGGTCCCGCGCTGACACCTGTCTCGTCGCGGATCGCCGGACACAGAAACGTAATCGGCGGTGTCGCTGGGATCACGTCCGATGCCAACTCGCTCGTCAACTTTGCGCGGACGGTGGCACAGAAACATTTGCTGCAGTACAACGAAGATATACCTGTCGAACTGCTCGCAGAGCGTCTTTGCGACATGAAACAAGGCTATACGCAATACGGTGGTATGTCCACGCTCGCACACACCCGCTTCGTTCCCTCCATAGCTCTCGCTTTCTAGGTCTTCGACCCTTTGGCGTCTCCCTCCTCTATGCTGGATACGACCCACACTATCGCTTCCAACTTTACCATTCGGATCCTTCAGGGAACTACTCTGGGTGGAAAGCAACCTGCATCGGGGCGAACAACGGAACGGCCCAAAGCCTTCTCAAACAAGAGTACAAAGACGACATTGGTGTCGATGAGGCCATCGGGCTCGTTCTGAGGGTGATGAGCAGGACCATGGATAGTACCACCTTGGGAAGCGAGAAACGTCAGTCTCGCTCCGTTTAGTCTGTGTTGATCATAGTGCTGATTCGTTCGATGGTCGGGTTATGTAGTGGAGTTTGCCGTGCTGACGTACGACGAGGAAGCCAAGCAACCAAAGGCAAAGATATACAAGCCAACCGAGATTGACGCCCTCCTCAAGGCGCATGATCTGGCGAAAAAGGACCAGGATACAGAGATGAAGTCATAGGTGGACTATTGTACTACTTTTTTTTTCTTACTCTCGCAATGCGTCAACGATGTTGTCGTGACACCAATGTTTGCTGAGCACGATTCCATTAAATAAATAAATAAAAACCAAATCCAGAAGACACGAGACAAGGTAGGAAAAGTGTATACATGGTACTAGACTGGTGACCAGATCCGTCGGCTCGTCCTGGCTTGCCCCATAGACGGATGGTACATGGGACAGGAGGTTCCTTCGATCGTTATAACGTACGCTAATGACACGACGCGCCCTTGCCGTCGGATTCTACGAATCCACTATAGAGATAATGTCCGATAGCAGCGCCGGCGACGACTGCAAAGATAAGGTATCCCTGGGACAGATTTCAAAAACCAAACGACGACAAGAGAAATAATCTGACGACGCACGTTGTAGGTCATAAAGACCAACATGAGGAAACACGACAAAGTCACGGAAGCGCCGTACAAGACGGCACGCAACGCCCGACAATGCACTGGTATCGCCGCTCCCCTATCACGGACAAGTAGCAATGAGGTGACGGAGTAGACGGTTTTTCGTTTTCACAGCGAGATAACGCAGCTCACCTCACTTTCCTGCCATTCAGCAATCCAGTAGTCTCCCCCCCTCGCTCAGGCGTACTCCGCCCGCTCACAGGACTCGCAGCTCTCTTCCCCTTGTTCACCTTTTCCCGAATCCGAGCATCCACGTCTTGTTGGAAGACACGAAGGTATTCGTACAAAACGCTGAGGAGGACGATAGCGACAAACGAGAGGACGAACTGGACGTTGGAGTGGATATGCCAGGAAGGAAAGACGACGCATGTGTCAATGATTTGGGTATTCCAGAGCATGTTCATGGAACACATGGGGGGCATGTCGTGCCCATCGTGCCCGCCGTGGTCCATTCTGCGTGCGCGCTGACGTGGTGGATGAAAGCAAAGAAGCGCTTGGCGTGGCTATACGCTGCCACGGAGTTAGATGATAGATAACGAGTATGACGACGACGAGGAACCCATCAATTCATCAACACCACTAGTAAGACCTGCTAAACACCTCAACGACCCTCCGGACCTGCTCCTCCGTGGACATCTCCACCGACACCGTCACCACCCCGGGCTCGTCCTCTGGACTCTCCAGCGTATCCAGCTGACTCTCCAACATACCCGCCTTCATGAAATGACCCTTTCGATTCTGCATGCGCGCCATCAACACGTCCCTGTCGCCCTTCAAATACACGAAATACGTCGGCAACGAAACCGCGTCCAACGTGGATCCCGACCTAGGACCCTGCGTCTGCGTCTGCAGTGAGAGTGGCACACCCTCCCCTCGCAACACCGTGCGGTACGCCCTCTTCAACGACGAACACGCCACAATCACCCCCAACCGCCTTTCCTCCTCCTCATCACCATCCCCATGCTTTGTCGCCAACTCGACCCCATGTTCACCTCGATCGACCCCCGACTGTTCCAGCACACACGCGACTGCAGTGTTCCGGATCGTCTCAAGCCAGGGTAGACGATCACCATCGTCGAGAGGTTCGCCACGCGACATTTTGGCAACGTTGGCAGCGGGATGGAGGTCATCCCCATCAATAAACGGGAGGTACAACGCTTCGGACAAGGCCGCTCCTAACGTGGATTTACCCGTCCCGGACACGCCCTACAAGTGTGTATGATAAACACAATTCACGACCGGGTCGTTAGCCATTACGCGCTGCCAAAAAGGAGAGCAGAAAGGAGGAACAAAACAAAAAAGGGGAAAGCTCGTAGATCGTATCCATTCCGATCATACACAAGCGAGTGGCGACGATCCTCCTACACCGGATACTTGAGTAGAAGCCGGTACCCACCATCACAACGACAAATCTTGCTCCGCTGACAGAAATGTCAGTGAGGGAGGGACGTTGCGAAACCACGGTTGCAGTTCCGAAGATCGGAGGAGTGTCTCCGTTAGGTGTCTTTTCCGTCGCGGTCACCGTGTGGTCGTCCGGGCTCATCATGATGGTTGCAGAAGGAGGGAAGTGTTGGGGTAAGCGGCCGCACTTCGGAGATGTTCCCGTAAGTATGGGTTCGCACTGCGCAGTCTGCCGCGGTCGTGAACAATTACTGATGCGCTTGACAGCTGACAGCCTGGAACGAGCGTTGCCGCCGATGCGATAAATTGCGCGTAGGGGGAAACGGAGAGCCGATGTTATAATAAGATTCATTCGCAGCTTGCCAGTCGCATGGCGTTCATCCTAATAACCGGTTTTAATCTCGGGAGTATACATACATCTATCCCCTTCCTCCAGAGATACATGCAAAAAGGTTTGGATGGCGCATGGCACATGAACGGAGACCGACATCCTCGGAGAAACACGCTGTCTCCGAGAAAGCAACGGACAAGACCACCGGAGATTATCAGATATCGCATCCAACTTGGGTGAGATTGTACCAGGATGCACAACGCAGTAGCTAGGTCGCGTGGAAATGAGTAGGATGAACGTATGCTAAGTAAATGGGTAAAATGCAAAACAGATATAGCTGAATCGGTCGAACAAACTGTATTGTATCTGATACATCAACGGCGATTAGGGAAACAGGCAAGCAATGGAATCCGACTCCCGAAGAAAACAAATGGAGAAATCAGCGCTACAGTAAGTCCATTCAGCTTCGAGTACCTTCAGGTGGTGAGCGTGCTTGTGGGGGCGTGGAAAAATCAATAGCGTTGTACGCTGGCGGCGGAGCATCATCAGCATCATACGGCCCTGAAACTTGATCCTCGTCGTCGCCGTCAATGGCGCGCCGACGGTGTGCACGTGTGATATTCCGCATCCAGTTGATAACATCGTCAGGAGCTTTTTCAAGCCGTGCTTGTCGGCCACGTGTAGCACCATCGTTCTGTGTTGGCGTGGATGGTCCCGGTTGGGCAGTGGACGGTCGAACCACAATCGAGACTGGTGGAGACTGGTAAACTACCACCTGCGACTGCGAGTGCCCATGGTGTGGTTCCGTCGTCGACGATGTTCGAGAGATCGACGCCGGCGTCGGTGGTAGGCTGCGTTGGTGCGTTTGTGAAAGCCGCTTCGCATCGGCGGACCGAGTTTGCGCCGGTTGCGGAGCTTGAATGGGCGATTCTCGAAGTGGAGGTGTTGGTAGCTGCCGCACGTTCCATCCTGAGGATATACGTGTAAGTAAACCTTGATTGATCGGATCGTTTTGATCATCTACGGGTGGTATCGGAGTTGGGGTATGGGCGAGCTTTGGTGACGAACGTGAACGATGTAACCAAGGCTGAATCGATGGCGGCGGTTGATAGGATGAAGGAGGCGACGGCAGTTCTCTCCGAGTACCCGGTAGTGTTGAAATGGGTATGCATTCCGAAGAAGGCATGGGAGAAAGGGTGCCTGAAGAGAGTGCTAGTGGTGAGTCAACCCGGCTAGTCTCAATGCTACTGGGACCAGCGGTTCTGTCGACATCAAACAGTGATGGTGCGTCATAAAATCCGGTTGAAGGGGCAGAGGAGGGAGTGGGAGGGGAATATGCTGACTCGGACGAAAAACTAGTTGCCGTACTAGGTCGCGGCGGTAGATCGAAACGGTCGGCAGACTGTGGACGTAAAGAAGGATAAAGTGGTTCCCTATATAAAATTTTGCGCCATTGGCGTATGGACGTGGACAATTGGGGTGGTTCGGAAGTGTCAAGGACATCGGCATCTTCGCCACCGTTGACAGTACCTTTGTCAAATGCTGGCGTTTTAAGCGAAGGATACATGGGTTCTCCATACATAATCTTCCTCCATTGTCGAGCTGAGGCGCGAGTAGTGGAATTAGTACCGAAAGGCGCGTCGCCTGACCGATTCTCGAGGGAGCTTGGGTTGCGAGCTAGGATCATCCAATCTTCCGGCTCAGTGACAAGTAACAGAGCGGTGACGAAAAGGTGGTCGAGAAGAAAGAGAGATATACCCGCATGGTCAAGCCGAGGCACTGATCGATGGAAGCAACCCAAGGCCTCGAACACCTTTAGTCTGGGTGCAGTGTCAGCATCGTCGAAGGACTCCAAGGTTGCCACAGCACCCTTGCAAGTCACTGTCGTGCACTAGGGTGGATTGGTCAGACCGGCGGGTACCTGACTAGGAGACACATACCGTGTATACGTTCCCCACTCGCTTCCACTTGAGCGCATGGGGATGATACGGTACGTGGAACTTGCGTGAGCTGGTACAGTGAACAGCAGTCAGGAGCTGCGCAGGAATACGCACAATAGTAGTCACACACCTTCCTAGGCCACTAGACTTTAGCAGACTCGTTGTTTCTCTCCAGCGGAGGCCATCCATTTGGATCGTCGCGCCTTGTGTGTGATCCCTGCCCTTTCCTTTGAGTGGAAGCTCCTTGGGCCAACGTATGTCGGCGATTTTGGCAGAGCCGTCCCAAGGATCCTGGCGCCAAACTGTGGTAGACGAGCCAACGGTCTCTACAGCATAGAGAGGTTTGTCCGAATCAGTGTCCATGGCGACTGCGTCGAGAAAGGAGGCGGAGGAAAGTTTGAGGTCAAGGAGTGGGGGCTTTTTCTGGTGGTTTGTCATGTCATCTGCGATTTCGAGACGGTGTAAACGTGGAAAGATATTTGAGGGTTTGGAGCACGACGGTTGGGAAGACGGTGATTCGGTGATGGTGGGCGCTCTATTGGGACCAGGGAGGGGGGAGGAAGTGGTTTGGGAATGGAGGCTTAAGGCACAATCAGATGACGAGTGGGAGTTTGCGGGCGCGACGAAGCCGGTGAAGGATCGGGACAACCTCTGGACTGGGGGTGGGACAAAGTAAGAGTTTGAGGACTTTTCTGAGTCGCCGGGTGACGGCGAGACTAGGGCTCGAGACATTGTATGAAAGAAGAAGGGTGATAAGAAGGGTGGGGAGAGCGATCCAGGCTCGCGGGAACGTGGATACTGTAGCCGTGGTGGGTGGGCGGAAAGCGGTGTTGGCAATGGAGGTGCTGTGGACAGCGAGGGAGAGCGCGGTTGAGCGCTGTGAGTGTCGTCGTGGTCGTTGAAAGGATGAGGTGAAGGTGGAGATGCGAAGAGATGGTAATAACGAGCTCGCTTACGGGACAGGATGCCAGAAAGTGGTTACGTCCATATGTGTAGAGAGGCACGCTCCGATATCTCTCACTCACGCGGTCATCGGACGGAGATATCCGTCACTCGACAATGTCGTCCTCTCCACGACCACGACAACGGCGCAGCGGACAGTATGTAAATGAAACGTATGCGCCCTGATAGGAAAATCATTATCAGTCCACAGTGAGATGAACCGATGTTCGAGGACTCGGTTACCCATCCATAGGCCGACTGCAGAACTTCACCACACCGGATCGGTGAATTTGCCAACACTCGTCGATCTAGAGCTGGACTGCGCAGATACTGCATCAAGTCCCGAGGGCTTGTTAACACTATCCGACCCTTGCGCGCATCCATCGTTTTACCGTGATCCTTGGCGATGGCGGATCCAACCTTCTTCTGGTCAGGGCAGGACACACCCGATTCTATTATTGCTGTAGATATTTGTTGCTCCCGACGCTAGACTCTTGAGCGCATTTGGCTTGGGAAAGGGCTCAATGTGCAACTTCCCGATGCCTCTGCAGTCCGGGTACCTTATGAAAGTCCTACTGTACTACCAGACCCGCCGGTTCACCTGCACAGATCGTCTCACCAGCCGAGGAGAGTGAGAACACATGTTGGGCGGATCATAATTGGTTTCCATAGCCACCAGCTCTGTTAGTAGTACAAGGTATTTGTGGCTGGGTAGGTCCTAGGAAGGTAGCAAATACACACAGCACGTCCAAACAATCAACCCAACGCGTCCAAGTTGCTATTATCCATCCCATCATCATACCGCATTCGTATTGACGTGTTCCCGCAACCCCCTGGCAATATTCGGAACATGTCTACCGCAGCTGGGTCCGTTTCTGTTTACTCCTTCCTGTCGCTATGCATTTCATCTGAACTCGGCGCTATTTGTCAGAGCACCTTCCAATGGGGCGAGCGCAGGTGTAGCATCACCAGAGAGCAAAAACAAAGGAAAAGGAAAAGGAAAGAGTGCCGTCGTCTCACCTGACGTGTCCATGGAAGAAGAAGACGAGGACGAAGAGGAGGACGAGGACGAGGAAATGGAAGAGGTGTGTGAGACGTCACCTCGCTTATCCCTTCACACTTCCTATCCGTAAACTAAATTTCACATGTTTCAGGAAGAGGATGAAGAAGAGGAAGAGGAAGATCCTGAAATTGACCCATCCGCGATCATAGGTCGGCGCACGCGAGGTGTTAAAGTCGATTACACATCCAAGGAAGCGCTCGAAAAAGCCGGTCTCAAAGCAGAGGAAGAGGAGGAGGAGGATGAAGAGATGAAGTAGACAGATGACCAGCATACTTTCTCCCTGTCGTCTAATTCTCACATCCAATCAAGATGTGTATCCATAAAGTGTGTTTCAGACGGCAAAAAGAAAAGACGTGAAATATGTTTTTTTGTCGTATTCTCTGCCGAAGCGAACATCGCATGTCAGGGGTGCACCTTATACCTTGTGGCGTCCATATGGGTCCATGTATAAAGTTCACTCCCATTCAATGCGGTCTCAGGGGGGGTTCATTGTGCGTCCTTTCCGAACAGACGACAAGAGTTCAGTCAATTATGAAACCTTGCAACCAGGTTGCTGGCAGCCGCGGATCAGTGTTTAGGATCGTTATTCAGCTCGAACTCAAAAATTCTTTTCTACCTTGCTTATTACGAGTCCCTGATTAACAGCTTGGCGCGCCGACGTGCACGGAGCGAGGGTGGAATTTGTGCCATCCGCATACCAACCACCGCCAGGCCACACGTGCAACCGCTCGCTTCTGACTGAGTCACTACATCGACCTTGCTTGACAAGGTCACCCCCGTGTCTTAGAAGTCAACACGTCGTTTCTTTCGCCCGTTTGATAATGAGAACGAGGACAACACATGTCAGGCTGTATACATATCACGACTAATTGGCAATTGCACTCAAGGGTGCAATCTGAAAATTAGTAGACATTATGTGTATTATTTATTTTTGTTAGTAAGTGAGATTTAATTTCTCTAACCTTAATATTATTTGATTAGTTTGTCAAGCAAGGTCCCACCTGAGGCCGAGGCCCGACTCATCACACCGAAAATTGACACCAGAATCAAACCATCGTATATTTGCACTCGACTACAGACACACCAACCAACACATCCGAGTAATGAAAGGGTGAAACCCACATCACAAAGCAGCTGACCATAACCTGCACCCATAGCATCTCAAGCGCTCACCAGAGCACACACCGTATCATTCATTTCATCAGACCCTTTCGGGGAGAAACGAACAAACGAGTGTGACTGGGAGAACAGCATCAAGAGTACGAGTGACCTGGATGGAGCTGTCTGGAAGGGGGCAATAACGGGGGAGAAGGTAGGACGCGAAGGCAGGTGGTCCGAGGCTGGTACATGTCCACGATAAGCCGAGTACCCAATGTCAATGGAGAGATGATGAAGAGAGACCAATAGGACAAGGTAGAGTAGTAAATAGATAGAACCAACTGACGAGGGTGACGAGGTGCATAGTCCATGCGTCCACATGAGGAGAAAGCATAATGACCTAGAGACATTTACAACACAGCGTCAAGCTGTGGCCAAGTTTTGATTTTCCGAGCACAATGGAATCTCAGTGCGCTCGTGATGATAGGAATCAAAAGACACTGACCCCATCCCATGTGAGGGCACTTGAGAAATCCATGTCAGCGTCAAGACTGACGTTGGGATGCAGGATCGCATCGATAGCGGCATCCTGCGCATTCGGAAGCATCTCTAGTAGCTTCTCCATCTCCATCTCTGCGCGGACTTGTTCTACCCAGTCGACAGCGTCAATACCACTCATGCCAATGTCCAGGCCAAGCCCATCATCCGACGGACTGGGCTCTCTCTTGGTCAGCACCTCCTTGCTGAATGCATCTTCTGACGAAGTGCTAGAGCTTGGAAGAGTGCTAGAGCCAAGCGGCGGGGACGCGAGGATCTCCGCGAACAGACGCGTGATGGCAGCATCTGATGTTGCCCCGTCTTCCGGCTAGAGGTAGTGTGTCAACGAGATGAAAAAAAGTCCATGCATAAAGTACGAACCTCGACCGCGTCACTGCCCAACATCTTGTTGTGCTCGCCGGTCTCATCACCATTTGTGTACCACCCACCCGCTGCAGGGACACTGCTGAATGGCTGACAGTGTTCACCACCCGTGCTAGGTGGCGAGTGGGGGTATCATTGGCTAGGGGGAGGTCGAGCGACTTTTTGGGCAGGGCAAGACATGAGTCCGTTGCGGAGAGAGCGGGGCTCGGAGGAAATTCAAATGAATCACCGCTCGAAAAAAGGATAGGACTGTCTACAAGGGTCGAGTCTGGGGAGTCTGGGGAGAGTAGTAGGGAAGATGCCGAGGATAAGGTGGTGGTGGCGTTTGGGGATGGAATCTTGGAAGGTTCTGAAGTTGATACGAGTTGTGAAGACGATTGGGAATGCGGCAGGTCAATTGGGGCTGGGCTTGTTGCAGGGGGTGTGGGTATGCTCGAGGTAACAGAGGGATTACCCTGCGCTGCCAAAGCTCGTACGACGGCTTCATAACCTTTTTCGAGTGTCCGTATTCGTTCGCGCAACTCCTGGTTCTCGCGCTCACGTTGCTCTTCCTGACGTTTGCGCTGCTGTTCCTGCTCACGCTCGATGGAGGCGACGTCTGGCTCCGAAAAAGTAGAGATTGACGGAGATGGGCTGACGTGAATACCAGCGCGGAGACGTCTGTTCTCCTCTTCGAGCTCGGTGACTCTGCGTTCAAGATATGAGAATTGTTGCTTTCGACGGTCGCGGGAGTTCTGGGCGGCTATCCTGTTGCGGTGTGCACGAGCCTCTTTGCGTTCCTCGGGTGTGACGGCGGAGCGGGGTCGTTTGCGAGGAGGCTCGTCGGTGGGGCAAGGACTGGAAGCATCGGCGGAGGCGGGGGAAGCAGGGCGCTTGAGAGACGAAGAGGGAAGGGAGAGGGAGGCAGGGTCGACATAAGCACAGTGTTGTGTCATGGTGCAAAGGGAGAGAAGGGAGAAGACGAATAAAGATATGTTCAAAAGGGACTGTGCATGAGTCGACGTGGCTGCTGGAGAGAGCTGCAAAGGGACACGTCGACAGGACACGTCGCACTTTATACTTTACATATACACATACAAACACTACCAAAGCATATATTCTTAGACATACATTCACACAAACACCGCCAAATGATCGGACCGTACACGGTCCGGGAATCATTAAATAGGGGACACCAACTTGGGGGACACAACCAGCCGGCCTCCTGTCTCCGCGGAGCCAATGCTCACTCGATCACTTTTCAATGTAAAAACTCTCCTAATCGTTTATATTATACGCAGCCTCAGCGAAATGATCCTCCTTTCATACAACCATGTCCTCTCCAATCTTCGCCATGTTGTCCAACTTCAGGAAACGATATCTCTTTGATTGCTCTCCCCCTCAGCAAGAGCAACAGTCGCTTTTGTCACTGACCGAGTCTGAGGTGTGTCGAGGTCTTACCTCCTTGAAATCCGCATTCATCATTTGCATCCCAGGGTGACGCACCAGACACCGACTATCCTGATCAGATGAATGATGCCGTCGCCCAGCGACACTGGGGTAGTACCGCCATGGCAGATACAGTCGATGTTGCGGGCTCCCCTTGTCCTTTCTATAGTAGACACACCGTATGTACAGTGCCGTTCGTTATCGTGTTTTTGCTCACATTCAGTCAATAGGAAATTGATGACGAAAGTTCAGATTCCGGACGTGTGCCCATGAGGTCCCGTTCGCGGAGCCATGATCACCATTCGTTACCTTCAACTCGTAGCGTCGTGCAAGTATTATACCCGCCGTCGTATCTGGGTAACCCTCGCCCCTTTCCTGATCCCCCATCGTACTCCCCGAGCAACTCTCTTCCTTACCCCGATCGAGGGGATGACGCAGAGACTTCCCCATTGATAACTACGACAACCAACGTCGAGGGGACGTCGTTATCACCCAGCCGCCCCGATCCCCTGGCCCAGGATCCTTCACTGACTGGAGTCCCATCTCAGGGGGCTCCTTCCAGTAGAATCCTGCCGGTAGAACCCAGCCCTCCCATCACCGCCTTAGGCAGAGATGTGTCGGAAGAGACTGAACCACTCCCTGCTTATTCACGCTTCGACCAGCGTCGGCCACGCTTTCCCGCCGCGTCCGATGTCTTGGGTCCGTATCCACCATTGTCCACTCTTCGCGAAGCTTCATCGTGAAATACTTATACATCGGACCGGTTGCGAGTTAACAATGGACAGTGGATCGTGTATCTATATCTCATTTATTGTTAGGGTTTACGTCGCTCTCATTATTTACGTGTATCACTAGTTTCATTCTCGAATTCGCAATGATGTCAATTATTGCTTAGTAATCGTCCCACGTCCCACATCCTCATATGTTATAACCGTTACCACCCGGAGTCCAGTGTTTGCAATGTTGTCCCAAGTATCTAGAGCAAATGTCTTGGCCGCCGCACACGTTCGTCGTATGGCCACTGTGCATGGTTCTTCACTCAAGCACAAGAGGTGGGCTTGTGAATTCATTTGGGAGTGTCACAACACATCTCACTCGGAGCCCGTAGTCCTACAGGTGCCCCAGCTCGTCCTTCTAGTCTTTTTGCAGTATTTCTGACGCATCGCCAGCTATCGTTATGCTGAATATGGGCGGACCAGCCACGGTACGCGGACAGCAGCTACATGCACGCGTCCTACTCACCCCTTCGTGTGGTTTTTCACAGGTACCGGAGACCTATGACTTTCTGAAAAACCTGTTCATGGACGGAGATCTCATACCATTACCATTCCAGCGTGTTCTTGCACCCCTCATCGCCAAACGACGGACACCCCAAGTCGAAAGGCAATATGCCGAGATAGGTGGAGGATCCCCCATCCTTCGATATACCGAGTATCAAGGTGCTGGGATGTGCACGTTGCTCGACGAACTACATCCAAATACCGCTCCTCATAAGCCATACGTGGCCTTCCGTTATGCAAACCCACTCACACAGGAGACTGCCCGCCGCATGAAAGCCGACGGTGTGAAGCGTGCCGTGGCATTCACACAGTACCCCCAGTATAGCTGTAGTACGACAGGAAGCAGCTTAAACGAACTCTTCAGACGAGGGAGAGCGGGTGAGATGGGAGACATTGAATGGAGTGTGATTGACCGCTGGGGCACCCACCCCGGCTTCATCGAGGTGAGTACGAGTGGGGTCACCGTTTTCCAATTCACAGTGTATGGCTGTCCAGGCTATGGCACAGAACACCGAGGCCGCACTACAAAAATTCCAGCCGTGCGATCGCTCTGACGTGGTACTACTATTCACAGCGCATTCGTTACCCATGTCAGTGGTCAATCGTGGAGATCCGTATGTTCTCGAAGTGTCAGCGTCTGTGAACGCCGTTATGGATCGATTGGGACACTCGAACCCTTATCGCTTGGTTTGGCAATCCCAAGTTGGGCCCTCTGCATGGATAGGTATGCAAACTGGCGAAGCTGTCAAGGGACTCGCGCGTCTCGGAAAGAAGAAGGCGATCCTCATTCCGATTGCTTTCACAAGTGACCATATCGAGACACTCTATGAACTCGATCTTGAGTACATGAAAGAGGGCAGAGAGGTAACCAAGCCTTGTGTTCTCCACGTTTTCCTTACCGCTGATACACCTGTTTTCATGGTACATCTCCTACAGCTCGGGATAGAGATGCAACGTGCAGAGTCGTTGAACGAATCACCGGTATTCGTCCGTGCCCTTGCTGACATTGCAGCACAGCACCTTCATGACCGCTCTGCCGGGAAGAGTGGGCCGACGAGTATACAAATGGGACTTCGGTGCCCTGGCTGTAAAAATGCGACTTGTGACCAGCAAAAGCATTGGTTTTCTCGTGCTGGGCAGTCCTGATGTATCAAGAGTGCAACTAGAATTAGATGTGTACCGGCGAAGTTACCCCTGTTTATGATTAGTCAGCTGCTACTTTTGTTCTGAATCTAACGGTAAAGCGTCGGTGTATACTGGCATGATGTCGTCCACCACGGTTGTTTCAGCCCCAGGAAAGGTTCTGATTGCAGGGGGATACCTCGTGCTCGACCAAAAATTTACAGGCTTGGTGATCTCAGCTTCGTCTCGATTTTATGCTGTCATCCAGGACTGCCAGCAACCTGGTCAGGCAGGCCAGATCATCGTTCGATCACCCCAGTTTATCGGAGCTGAATGGACATATTCCGTGACCATCCATGATGACGGAAAGGTGGACGCCAGTCAAGTGTCAGAAAGGTGTGTTTGCCTCCGTGCGTACTATGTCGAAATAACCCCTGCCGATAGCAAGAACAAGTTCGTGTATTACGCACTGAAATATACCCTGATATTAGCCTCGGAGCGCTTGTCGTCCGTGGGTTCCGCGCGATCATTGCGGGACGCGTTGCAACATGGGCTCGATATCGCCGCCGTGGGTGACAATGATTTTTACTCTCAGCAAGCCAAGGTTATTGGGAACTTTTTCTATTAGCTCGACGCTTGGTGCCTGTTTTACTGATGCATCTCCTGTTAGCTTCAGGAATTGAACTTGCCCTCGACGGTCGCGTCTTTGGCCAGTATCATCCCGTTCTGTCCTCAGGACGTCCAACTGGACAATGTCAACAAGACTGGGATGGGATCGTCGGCAGCGTTGATCACCTCCATCGTCTCTGCCCTCCTGCTCAGGCTCGGTGTGATCACCAGGGAAGAATTCAGCCAGCCTAACAGCGACGCACGCAAGCTAGCACACAACACCGCCCAATTCGTGCACTGCTTCGCACAGGGCAAGGTGGGCAGCGGCTTCGACGTGTCCGCTGCCGTGTTTGGGAGTCAGTTGTACACACGATTCAATCCCGCCTTGTTGGACGGTCTGATGAAAGGAGGCGATGTAAGCCCGTGAACAATGTATCAAAGGCAACGCTCATCATGATGTGAACACTGCGTTGTTGTTTTCTTTTAGACTGCATCCGGGACGCTCTCGTTATCGCCAGTGCTCAGTCACGGCGATCACTGGGACTGTCTGACAGTTGCGATTCAACTTCCGCCGCTCGTCAGGCTCGTGTTGGCGGATGTGTCTGCGGGAAGCAATACCCCATCTCTCGTGAGCAAGGTGTTGAAATGGCGCCGAGAGAAAGCCGACGAAGGCACGCGCGCATACGCTCCGTCTCTCTCTTCACATGAAGACACTAACGACCAAACCTCCCAGCTGACGCGCTATGGGCGGCAATCGACGCATCAAACCAAGCCCTCGCCAAACATCTTCGACGTCTTTCCGACTTGTACGAACAGCATTCGGAGCTGTACGCATCCGCTGTGAAACACATGTCTTGCGCGCCGTCGTTCGAGGTAAGGCCTGGGGCTGTTCGTTGTATTGCCTATCGGGCTGAGCCGAAAAAAACCGGTGTTGCATGTGAACCTAGTGGCTCGGTGGTCCTGAACCAGAGCAATCCGTCATCCAGGCATTTTTGGGTCTCCGAAAGATGAGCGAGGTAAGCGCACTGGATGAGCTTATCTGCAGAGTCTTTTCCCCAATTCATCGCCGATACAGAACACCCGTGCGCTCATGCGACAGATGGGTAAAGCGGCAGGCGAAGACGTGCATATCGAACCTGACGCACAGACCAAGCTTTTGGACGCGTCTATTGCACAGAAGGGGGTTATTTGTGGTGGGGTACCCGGTGGTGAGTGGTTCTTTTTCTCTCGTGAGCCGAACGGGACGTGTTCCTTATTGCCACACAGCGGGCGGATACGACGCGATCTGGCTTCTCGTGTTCGAGCCAAATGACGGCGCTTTGGAGCCCTTGAGTGCAGTCGAGAAGCTTTGGGAAGGATTCCCAAACGTGTCACCTCTGCTCGCATCCGAATCCAAAGACAGAGGGGCAAAAGTTGAGGACATTGATCAAGTTCCCGGATTGCGTACCGTCGTACAGCTACGTCGATAACTTGTTTTATCTATATATTTTTCGTACTTTGCTATCTAGAGGAAAGAAAGATCCGTGTCCGCTGTATTCAACTGTTCCTAGGACGAAATAAATGTATACAGTTCCATGTGATATCACGCGCATATCCTGGCTTCGCCCTCGGGCGTCCATGCCTTACTCAACGCGAGGAAAAGTGACTCGACCATGACCAGGACCCCAAAGACGAGACAGGCGACTGCGGGGAGCTTTGCCCGCGAGTAAATCGGTACGCGCGGATCGGTGAGTTTGAGGTAGCACGCTGCGGGGAAGATGAAGGCGAGTGCTGTTGCCGAGACGCCACCCGTAATCTCGAGCGTCACACCCAGGTCACATGTGATGAGGGAAACTAGATCGGATGTGAGCGTGGATTCTCGTCAAGGCACGGCAAGAGAGAGAGACAGATCACGCACGAAGCATCGACGCGCAGAGGATGGTGCTGGTGAAGAATACATGCCGTTGAGGGTTGAAGCTTTCGTGTGAGAAAAAGTATTGTTCGATGACCTGTCGCCAATCGTCGTCAGATTACCCAAGTCGACTCGGTCGAGAGCTTCCCCACCTCTCTACAGACAAACAATTCTAGAGGGAGTGTGGTAAACATGTTCAATCCGAAACAAAATCTGGCAACGTTAATCAAGCTGTCGCTCTGGGTTCACCTCAGTGTCTCGAACATATCTCAGCGCAAAGATACTTACGGGCGAGAAGTTGTTTAAAACATTGCCCCGCGTTCTATCGGTAAATACCCAAAAAGCAGATATGGCAAGG
>JBBPNR010000878.1:0-15663 GCA_038091015.1 Boletus vermiculosoides
GTGCTGAGGAGCTGTGCTCAACACGTTAACGCGGCCACGACGTCGTGTGTGAACATAGATCATACCTGCTGGACATAGTAGCTAGTGGAAGGATAGACTTTTGAAGCACTGTTCGTCTCGGATCGAATCAATAATAGATGTTGTCAAGATATACGTTGAGGCTTACTCAAAAGCGACAAGGTTGGGTGTCTAAAGCTGACATTAGCAGTGTCGAGGAAAGAGAAGAGGTTGTGGAACTTGCCCATTGGTAGTTGGCAACATTCATCAAGAGCGGCGTATAGGAAGCAGCGAAGACGATGTCCGTGTTCCTCTCGAAGCCGGTCATGTAAGCAGCCTCCCCCACAGCACCTGGAGTGAGAATGTATCACAAGATACCAAAGCCATTTGACAGAACAGCTTACTTTGTACAGTGGGATACATTAAATGTCCATCAGGATCAAACAGGTCGGCAGGGTTGGTAGAAATGGCGGCATATTCACCCTGAACAGAGATGAGTGTCTTAGCAGCGTTCTATAGCACAAACTCTACCTGGAAGTAGTATGTGCCGTTATGCTACATATCCCAAGAGTGAGTAGTAATCAAGGAGGGCAAACAAATGTTTCCGCTCACCTCATAAGCATCGTAGTAGAATGCGTTTTTGACAAAGTACTCTATTCACGAGTTGAGAATGCGAGGTCTGGGGACAGAAGGTTGGCTACCTGGGGTCAAGTAGACATGATTGTCATATTGCATAGGAACAGGATCCAGGATGGGGTTAAATGGATAGGTAGTGGCGATGAAGTCTTATTTGAGATGACAAGATCCATCATGTCCAGTTCAGGCAAGTTAAGTAAATACATACAAAGCTGGGGGAATGCTACGCTCAGATTCCCTGCAAAGTCCCTCCAGCGATAGATGTATCTAATAATTTATGATCAAATTAGTGCAGTTAATTGATGTGCAACAGGCAGCCTCACGATTCAGAAGCAAAGAAATCTTCGTTACCAATTTCAACATAGGTAAGGTTGAAGGGCTCAGGGTGACCGAGGGAGGCACGAAGGGCAGCTTTAGATGTGAATTAGACGTGACATGGTTAAGAAGAATCGGACATACCATATTCGTTAGTGGCCCGGTTGCCAATCACAAAGTTGATCTGGTCAATAGCAGTTTGGATATACAGAGCCAACTCATCCTCGGGAAGACTCTCGCCATCAAGAGAGCAGCCTGCAGTAACAATTTTTAGAAACAAAATTTCAGTCCTTGTCAAGTTTGACAGACCTGCCCAGACAGCCATGATTGGTTCCATTTCCATATCCTCACACAAGTACATGTACTCAAGCAGACCAAGACCACTAACAGCTGATTAGTCAACTTCGTTAATAGTGAGCACAGGTCACTCACTCGGTATTAATGTAGCCCCAGTCTCCCATACAGCCTATTTATACAGGATGTATCAAGGGAAAACAATCAAGGAGAGACACAAACCAAGCCTATTGACAAGCGGACCAACAGTAGCATTCCATTGCCACCTTGTTGCCCAGGTTTGTCCCTGAGGGTTTCTCATTCAATACCCACGGGTTCTTCCATGATTTCTAGATTTACCTCCTGTAAACCTTATCAGAGTTCTAACAAGGGTGATTTCGATGAGCTGTACCAAGTTATTCCCACCAGGCAAACAGAAGAATGAAGGTTTTGTCTCATATAATGTCTAGGGTGTCATCAATGGAAGGCTGATTACACGATAGCCGACAACAATGCGCACTGTTGCGACGTCATTTCTTAAACCATTTGCACAGCCCTTGAAGGTAGGGGGGAACAAGGAAAACATGGCGAAGTTGATAGTTTGAACAGCTGCATTAGCCCCATCGAACGTGACCATAAAGTTGTTTGCTGTGGACACAGGTGACAACGTTGGTGTCAAGGATACAGCAACTTGCTTCCATGCCGTTTGTGATCTGCTGATCAGTACTGAAGCCGAAGCATACACTTGGCCTGCACTACTCTGCAAGGAAACAGTGGCTACTCTGTTGAATGAAGAAGCCGAGGGGAATTTGTAGTAAAAAGAGGCATTGTAAGTCCATTCCGAATTCACCTGAATTCCTGGTGATACAATATCAATGCAGCTCCCGACACAGGAAAAATGACGAACCATAATAGCCTTCATTCCTGAAACCAACTTTTCCAGAGGCGCCTGATGGGATGACTAATTGGAGAGAATTTGGGAGTGCTGACGAGACGGGGGATGGGTCTGCGATCACGTTGATCCCACCCATGTGAATGGCGCTCCAGGCATATAGTGCAGCGATTGTATCTGCATGTAGCAGTTAGGAATGGCAAAAGAGGTGCTGTTGGTTGCCTACCTGGCGTAACTTGCTGGAAAGCTCTGTTCTGGAGTACTGGATGAGGATCGGTCAGTAATGATCCACGGCGCGAGTTTAAACCAACATTCTGCATAAATACCACCGTCACCACTCTATGCAGCGGTCAGCGGATCCCTCGAGCTTGTACATAAAGGTCTTACATGCTGTCATATGGTTATTTTATCTCCTGTTCGTCGAGGAATCTAAGAAGTACACTCACATTAATGTCCTGTGAGAGGAAGAGCCAACGTGTCAGATAAACAGACGATCAGAAAGGGATATTAGCTGTACCTCGAACATCTGCCCATCTGGGCGGAGTGCATCAGTTACGTGAGACGGAAAAGTCTATGACTTACAGAGGAGTGGAGGAATAGCATGGCTCGCGATTCCATCTACCGTAACCACTGTCGTGGTAGTTGCGCAGCTGGCAAGAACAACCGCAGCTTGCACACTGTGAAAGAGGAATCGAATCAGCACTGTTCAGACTGTGGCTGACACGGCCATGCCAAACTGCGCTAGAGTAACATATATATACTGGCCACTGGCACAGAAACCTAGCAGTCGGGCCGCGGGGCATCACGGAGCGACACGCGCAATCATCCTGGCCCACGGAACCCAGTGGCAACGCGATCAAAGAAGTCCCAGTTCACTGCGCGAAGCGTTCACAGAAGTAGATCGATTGAAGTCGCATGATACCTACGCATGAGATTGAAACGAATGTCAAGTAACACCTGGGCCGTAGTACTTCGGCGTTCTAATCGGGACGGTGCCAGTGGCTGTGCAAAACAGGGACGACACAGATGAGTACAATAATTTATTTGTTTATTATTACTCCCAACTAAACGTCTTCATCAGACAGGCATCAGATTGCAAGAGTCAAAGCTAGCTCTTCCTCAAAACTCGGTCCGGCAAGGCTGGCTAGCTTGCTATGCCGTCGTGATCTGTGTAACATACATCGTTTATTAATTCTTCGTCCTCGTCCCTTCCATCGTTCGTCAATCGTTTCCTCAATGCTCTGGAATGCATCCGTCCTGAGCACAGCGTCCTCCGACACTGAGCCAACCGTGGTGATCACATTCGATTCCGCCAAGTATATATTCAATGTTGGTGAGAATACCACCAGAGCCTTTTTGCAAAGCCGGCAGAACTGGAAGAAAACGCGTGCATTGTTTCTCACTTCGGTGGGCACTCAACGCGCCAGTGGTCTCCCTGGTAGATCTTCATTCATTTCAACACCTCTTGATCTTACTCAGTTCTCTGTTCTCAAGGGTTCTTCATGACTTTGGCCGACGCCGGTCAATCCCAGATGCAGGTCACTGGTCCGTCCGGGCTCTTGCATTTAATAGCTTCTATGCGGAAGTACACCTACCGGTAAGTCATGTCAGGTCTTTCGTGTATCTTTCGTATGACAGCGTTTCCAAGCGACAACCTCATCATCACTCCTGTCGAAGTCCCCCTCGTCCCACCGTATACGGAGACCGAGGATCGACCTGTGTACAAGGACGACAATATATCTGTTTTTGCGCTTCCTGTTGTCCCCCCAGAATCGCCTTTGCAAGCTGTGAATCCTGGAGGTGAAGCAGCGGGTTCGCTAAAGCGAAAACGCGAAGGCTCACCCGAGCGATCATCCAAGCGGCTGTCAAATCAGCGTGGCGTGGGTCCTCCTGCGGGTGATATCATGGCCACGACGGAATTTTTGCGCAAGGCTGCATCTGCGCCTGATTTTGATCCTGCTTCGTTGAGCGGGGAGGTAGCCCAAGCATGGAGGCAGCTTATGATACAATCCATGTTTCCTGCTTCTCAGATGTCGTCGGTAACACCGGACCTGGGAACATACCAAGAGACGCGGGGAGCGAGGAGCCGTAATGCCAACACAAAGCAAGATGCCTCGTCGACTGCTACACGCGTTCCCTTCCCACCGAAGTTTAGTAGACTATTGCCAGTCCCTGAACGAGCTCTTATCGGTCATTCCGATCCAACTCTCAAGCCGACCCTTGCGTATGCCATCGTAGGACCCCGCGTACGTGGAAAATTTGATGGGAAAAAGGCAGTTGATCTGGGTCTGCCTCCCGGTCCACTGCGTGCGAGACTAGTCAAGGGAGAGAGCGTGACCGTACAGGTCAAGGACAGCAATGGTAACGTCGTTGATCGCGAAATAAAACCGGAAGATTGTATTGGAGAGAGTGTGACTCCAGCGGTGAGTCGAGCCTCGTGCTTCTTTTCGCTGGAATAGTAAACTTTTGTAGGTAGTGTTGCTCTTCGACACACCAACGTTAGCCCACGTCCCCGCCTTGCTCTCAGGTTTCGCCGCTTCTGGACATTTTTCCAAATATCTATGGAAGCATGCAAAGGACTCTAAACAACATAAAGTCCGAGCGATATTCCATTTGTGTGGGGATGGAGTCCTCGAAGACGAGCATTACAAGACATTCATGGACGGTTTCGGGCCCGAGGTACATGTATGTATTCAAATTATCTAGCCCAAGTTGTTTGTGACTGATCATATGCAAGCACATCGTCGCTTCGCGCAAGTATCTCCCGAATCTGATGACATTTACGAGCGCCGCATACAGTCAGCTGCGACTCAATCAGCTAGATCCCAATATATTCCCGATACAAAAGTATTCGTGTACCGCTGACCACGCGATAAGTGGTGCGTTTCCATGTATATTTTTGTGCTCAAGCACAGTTGACATGGTTGCGAAGATATTCCTGGACTGCCCGCTCGCGTTACGGCTATGCAAAAATACATGCTAATCAACTTGCATCCTCCACGTCCGCCACTCCTGGACCCAGATGCCGGAAAGGGAGATCTTTTCCACCCAGCAGTATCTTCCAGTTCTCCATTGGTTTTGCCAGACTCCACTCGTAACAGCTTTGCAGACGCTCAATCATACGTTGCCCACAATGAATCGGGGGAAACCTGCGGCGGAGATGTGACAATATGTCCACTAGGGACAAACAGTGCAATGCCTAGTAAATATAGAAACGGTGATTCCGAAGTCCCCAGTGCTTGCCCCCGACGTCACGCTCACGTATTTATAGTTTCTGCGACACTTGTCGACATACCTGATCACGGCTATGTTTTACTTGACGCCGGAGAAGGTACTTGGGGCCAACTAGCACGAAAGTTTGGAGACGATCCCACATCAACCTCCAGCGTATGGCAGGTCCTTCGTGAACTCAAGTGCATCTTTATTAGTCACATGCACGGTGACCATCACATTGGACTGGCGAAGATTTTAGCAATGCGACAGCGAGTAAGCGTCCGGACTCTCAAGATATCTTACCTCGTGGACTGAATGTCATGCAGCTAGATCCATCCTGCGATACACCACTATATGTGGTGGGTCACGACAATGTTTTCATGTATCTGCATGAATATGCAGCCCTTGAGGAACTTGGACTCTCACCTTGCTCCAAAAGTCCTGTCACTTCGGTCTCAGTGGACGCCATCCATTGGAAGAAAGATTTCTCCTCTCCTTGGGTTCAAGAGGTCTCCCGCAGGTACGCGTGCACGTGAACGCATTTGTACTTTTGCTCAATCGGACTCCCAGTTCCATTTTAGCTCACCGTGATATGTGTGCTTCGCTTGGCCTAGAAAGCTTCCGAAGTGTGGATGTCACACATCGTACGAGCTGTCATGGAGCGATCATCAAGCACAAGGATGGTTGGAGCATCGTGTACGTGTATATGTGACTTCTTCAACATGTCTAGCGCTTATTGTCCTATCAGGTATTCGGGAGACACTATTCCCACACAGAAATTGGTGCAAGCGGGAGAAAACGCGACGCTTCTCATTCATGAATCCACCATGGCGGATGATCAGGCGGAGATGGCCACAGCCAAGATGCACAGTACCGTTGGTCAGGCGATTGAAATCGGGAGGAGGTATGGGTATTTTATCTGCAGTAAAAGTCAGCCATACTCACCGCATCGTAGAATGAAGACTCGCAACACCCTCCTCACTCATTTTTCCGCGCGATATCCGAATGTACCTCCATCTGTGGTGACGGAACACAATCCTGGAGATCCAATTCTGGCTCTGGCTTTTGATCACGCGAACATTAAGATCGGCGAGATGTGGAAGATGAACGCCTACATCAAAGCTATCGAACAGAGCTTCACAGACCTTGAGGACGAGAACGAGACGATGCAGGTGGAGGAGGTTGACGTTGATCTCCCATAACATGTTATGTGTTACATAGTATCTCTAGAGATGTAACTACACTTCGAGCTATCTCTTCACCTCTCTTATCCCATGTCGCCCTGTGGCGACTAGTGGCTTCAGGAGCGACTGCTTCAGGAGTCGCACGCGGAGAGTCGGAAGACGGCGGGAGTATGGTATCGTTATAAAGATCCAAAAACGAATGGCAGTGGGTAATTAGCGACTTTATCTTGTCGGATGGCGATGTGCCTGGCAGTGATGACATGACGATGGTCTGGTTAGAGGGATCATCTTTAATGAGTAGTCCCAGGAGGATCGCAGTGTATCCTCTCAAAAAGGCACATTCGGGAGCATCGTCTTGACGATTATCAGAGTATTGGACGTGTAACATAGTAAAGCACTCCAAGACTGATTTTCGGGCAGGACATCGACAGGTGCGAACACAGAGGCGAGAGCCAGGACACACGGGATTAATCACTAAGAAACAGAGTGAGCGCTTACGTCTGTAATCAAAGCAAAAGTCTTACATTTATTTCTGGAAACAACCGCTGCTCTTGGGCTTAAAGTTGCCCAATTCATGACCATTCCTAAAGCAAGACAGAGGAGATCGAAAGCTGAAATATCCTGAGACTCTGTATTCCGTGATTCTGACCATCTTGCTTGGGATCGCATCACGGTCATGGCGACGAACGGAAGTGCATGCGGTACTTCCAAGGCTGCATCACACCACCACGGATCGTCGTGTGATAAAAGGGTGAGCACTCGCATGGCGCCGCATAAAGATCTTCGCGCTGATGAACCCAATAATGAATCTTGCTGTGATGAAAATCGCCCATGAAGAGCTTACCTATGTCCATCTCTTCTTTATTCTCCTCTAAGAAACCAGAGGAGGCAACGCAGAGCGATATTATCTCTGACGTGAATCCGCCGATGTGTGACAATCTACTCGAAGAACGATCACTGGCTGGATTGGTTGAGGACCAGTGTCCGAGGAGATACGAGTCCAGGAGGCGGAGGCAGGCTTCAATATGGTAAAGAGACGGTACGTCGCTTGGGTTTATGCTGGTTGGCGGTAATAAGGGAAGACCAGATTCATATGCAGTGATACGTGGCTCCAAGAGGCTAAGCTCAGACCTCAAGTTTACGAGCAACGTAGACAGATACTGGTCTGTCAAAAAGGACGGGGGTAAGGTAGCAAGTGAATGCGAGACAAAGAATCGTGCCGAGGGCTGCGCTTCATGAGTCTAAGCACGATACAGAATCCCGACATGAGACGAACCTGGTTTACAACAGACAAGGGTGATTCTTTTGACACTAATTTCCCAAGCGACTTGAGCTACCCAAGTATATCTTAGTTCTGTGCATGGATTCCTATCTCAAAAACCGTGCTGACCGCAGTGATCTCCGTCCGCAAAATACCAAGTGACTTGAGGTCATCATCCGAGCCGCTTGCAAGAGCCGAAGTAAGAACATCCTTCCTGTGATCAAAGGAACTCAAGATTTCCACGAGGGTCGGTATGAACTCCTTCTGCTGAGCTACCTCTATGAGGGTGTGGGGGTCTCTTGCAGCTAGGGCAGCGAAGAACGTTATAGTGGCGTCGAAGATCTGATGAAAGTTGTCAGCTAATGTTTGGGAATGCGAATGCGAACGTACTTTATCACTCGTCCCAGCCCGTGCGGCCCAGAATTTATCCCATGTGCGAATATAAAAATCCGATGTCTTTGCTCTGCGGTTGAAATCGACATCGCACAGTTTGTTTACAACTTCGAGGGCGCTGTAGTCATATGTCAAGGCCGAGGCCGAGAACAAGGAACAACTACGCACCTCGCCCTCCGCAGGCCAATTACGCTCGAGCCGTCGAGACCCTCAAACAGATAGCCTACTTCATCCAAGAATCTCCTGCTTTCTCCCTTGCTTCTGAGTTCTGTAATACTCTTCAGGTCATTCATCATGCCGGTGGGAAGGGAAGGCTGGGAAATTTCTGATGGGTTGCGTCTCAGAGGAGTGGGCACTGCAGCCTGTTCATCCTGGTACGGCAGTGGGTCATCTTCAGACAGGTCAATTCCCCAGCGGGAACGCAGGTCGGCGTAGGAGTCGTGGGGTTCTGTGTCATCCTCAACAGCATTCAAGGGATCTGCGTCAGGGACAGGGAGAGCTACGAGGAACGAGCGAGACGATCCTGCGTATGTTCTGATATTTCGGGTTGGGATGGGCTTTGGAGATGATTGAGTGGAAGCTTCTGGGGTGGTTTCCCGCTCTGGGAATGTCGTTGGTAGGGAATGAGATGACGCCTGACGGGCCATTTGAACACTCGACGTGGTGACCGGTGGTATTTCCGTCAAGGGTGTTGCTAGGGGTGCGGATTACAACATGAAGTGCACGTAAATTGATCACTAAACCTTCAAGTGAGGACTCCGTTCTAGAGCGACCAAGCATCCGTTTGACAATGCTCCCTCGTGTGGGTTGACTACCGGAACGCGAATGATGGGAAGGGGTCGTAAAGAGAAAAGTCGAGTCTCTTGGTGATCTTTCTGGGGTTTGCGGGGAGCCGGACATACTTCCAGAAGCGGGCCCGAGTTGCGTCGCTGGGTGTTGCAAGTCGCCGATATTCATCTTCCGCGCGGTGGGCGTCGAAGACGATGACGGAGGTGCTACATACATGATTCAGACACTAGCATTCGTCAAAGATATGAAAACGGACTGACACTGGTTCTGCACATGTGCACCGAGGTATGGATTCTTTCGCTTGGGTGAGACAATCTCGACAAAGACCTTGTGCCGTTTTCGCGGGGGAGAAGGGTCATTGAGAGGTGGATCGTCGGGCTCATAACGGTCGCTGGTCTGCGATTGTACGCCCGACCGTCTTCGCAGTGCTCTTCGACCGTATGTGCGCTGCATCCAAGCTCAAGTGACTTTCCAATTGAGATACTAGTGAAGTTGTCCCTCTCGATCATTGCTTCCGAATACCCGAGCACGTGATCAACACAACCAAGTCAACTCTCGCTTGTTAGTTGGACACCATTGGCAATGCAATCCCTCCAGGCGCGGATAGATTCTTTTCAAAAGACAAAGCGGGTCAAACGTTATCCGGGCAAGCCATCTTCATCAACAGCCTCTCTCAAATGGCCTCATCCCCCGGACTTTAATGCAAACGCCAACACCCTGGCCGAGGCAGGCTTCTTTTTCAGTCCTAGCTGGGATGACAGAGACAGTGTTGCTTGCTTTCTGTGCGGAAAGGAACTCAGCGACTGGGATGCAGATGATGACCCATTTGAGATCCATTACACCAAGTGCCAGAGCTCGTGCGCGTGGGCTGTGGTTCGATGTGGCCTAACCGAAGACCTTGATAACGACGGGCGGTACGGCAATTCCATCGTTCACGCCCCGAATACTCATTCTAGGCCACAGCTACGCATTCGAGAACAAAATGCGTCTACCCTCCAGCAAAACAATGGAGAGGGCCCGGTTGGAAACCTTTGGGGAGGATTGGTGGCCTCACGACGAAGAACCGGGTCATGGTGCGACGTCCATCAAGGTAGATCATGGTGATGATGTCCTCCTTTTGAACTAAACGGTTATCTAGATGGCGCAAGCCGGCTTCGTGTACACGCCACAAGGTGCTGGGGATGATACGGTGATGTGTTTGTATTGTAATCTTTCGCTGAGTGGTTGGGAGAAAGAGGACGATCCGCTGTATGGCTCGTACTTTCCTATTCCAGCAACTCTACTGATCCTTGCACAGTGAAGAACACCGTAGACGGGACAGTAAATCCGGCACTTCTTGTCCTTTCTTTATGTTCTCGTCAAAACATACGCGCTCAAAGACCGTCAAACCTAGCTTGCCAGTGAAGAAACCATTACCCGTGGACAGGGCAGAACAGCAGTCTGAAGATGAATTGGCGGTCGCCCACATCACGGACCCGCCAACGTCACGCGCCAAGCGGGGAAGGGGTCGCCCTACGACCTCGGCTGCATCATCCAAGTCCCGACGCAAGACTAAAGCGACTCGTGGTAGAGCTGTCAAGGCATCAGCTCCGGTTTCGCAGCGCTCTCCATCGCCAAGTCAAACAGTTTCTCATGAACGAGATGAAATGACCATTCACGACGCTCCTATGGATGTCGATGTCTCGCTTGCAGGTGCCTCTGCACACCATTCAACCACCGAATCACTACCACTCAGCAGCAAATCACATCAGGACAAGAGCTCCTCGCACATGAACGGTTCAGTACATTCATTACCCGACGAAGCTATGTCTCTGCCTAGTCGCAGCCCGCCGAGCAAACCCGATGCTCCGTCCGACACTGTCCTGAATTATCCAGATCCAATCGTGTCATTGTCACCCGCTGGGCAGCCCACAATCGCGAACTCCCAGCTTCTGACACATGATGAAAGAACCATGTCGTTAGAGCAATGGATACGACGAGAGATTACCCTCGGTCATGAAAGGCTTCTGACTGACGGGCGACGACAGATAGAGTTATTTAAGATAAAGGCAGCTGAACTTAGAAAATGTATTGATGAATTATGAGACGGCTTTGGTTGGTAGAGTACATTATTGCTATGGCAAGTTTGGCATTTATGACCATAACATCTGGCAGTTTGATGCGGCGCAAAATGGTAGCTGTAGTGATCTGGAGTGGCTTGGCCAGTCATGCATGCGATGCATGTTATGTAATGGTATTGGTGCTCTTAGGGCCTGCAGGACGTGAAACCGCGTTTCCCTGACCTTGCAAAGGAGATTATAAGTTCGGCGGCGACATTTACTAGTAACTATCAGAGAACTCACAGCTGGCGAATATTTAAGGCTCAAGCCCCACGTAGACGCTTTTGAGGTGGCTCCTGTTCTGCATCACATATCTCAGCCATCTCTAATCCTCGCTTGGATGATTGAAGTGACGCTGATGACGACGGGCCCTCTTGCGCATCATAGTATTCCACATCCGAAGGTGATGAGGGCGCAGCGTCGTCGGACGTGAGGGCGTGTAGTGTCTGCGTATCGCATGTAGCAGGGCTATCACCAGACATGACCGACGTTGGCTGCTCAAAGTTTTTCTCCGTTGGTAGCTGCCCTTGAAGGATTTTGCCCGTACGTGTCGCCTTCTGTTCCGCATAGCGAGTAGCACCCACACGCAAGGCAGTGGCGGTCCTGAAAACCTGATTTCGTTCTCTTCGAAACTGCCAGAGATATTGAACAGATTCCACCGGAGTGCTGCTTCGTCTGGCGAGTCTTCCGTGGGCACGCCGATAGCCGGAGGGACGATTGATAGTCTCTGAGATAGAGCTGTCCAGCGAACACGTTCAGCTGGTCGATCAGAGCCCAGGGTGGAGTCCAGTCGGAGGGCAGGGGAGAGATAGAAAGTGTAAGATTGTCGGACGGTTTCATTCGCTGGGATGTGCGCGGCGCGTACACATGAAGGTGGACGTATTCGCTTTCCCTGATGTCTGGAATCAACCTGTCAGCCTCGAATGGGCTCAGCAAGACAAGTAGTTGGTCAAGGTTGTTACGGGAGAGAAACCACTGAACAGGCCGAAGATATTGATCAATGGTTCCTTGAGTGGACTCGGGTTTGATCGTCTTGCAGAAATCCGCTGTAGCCAAGATAAGTGGATTCCCAGACGTCTGCATCGCGAGTAGCCGCAGAGCTCCTTTCGAGTGTCGTGAAGACGGGATGAAAAGCATCGTTCGCGTGTAATGGGAGGATCTCGCCGGTGGTCACAAACTTGACGACGTCTGGGTGCAGGGAACAGTGTCCCGCCGGTTCTGCCCTTGGAGGCAGCTCCATCTCTCGTTTACGCTCCCGCTGGCGGTTGACCTCCCGTTCTTGTTCCTCTTCCATCTGTGCATTCGGAAATGATAGAACCCCGAGATCTTTACAACGTTGACGGATCCCTGGATCCAGCTCCGACAAGGTACCCGAAGGATCTTTAGCTTCACAAGGTGCATAGAGATCAGTCAGCGACTTGAGCTCTGGCTGGAGCCATGCATCCGACAGCTGATCTGGCCCGAGCTCATTATTGCAGAACCGGGACCAAGCGTCAGATCTCGGTTTATGGCTCATGCCTTGTTGTGCCCAGTAAGGAGCCCGCTGCTGAATATCGATCCAGGTTTCGTGTATTGCCCAGCATAAGATGTCGACATTGTTGACTCGAATGTTCGGATCTATTTTGCCAACCACAGCGCGGATGCTCCGATCAACCCCGAGCGGCACAAAAAACATGACCGAGTGACCATGACCCAGCTTGCGCATCCGCATACAGCCTGAGAGTTATAATCCGTGAGATTGAGCGATCGAATGATGGTGGAGAAACGAACCTTGCACAAGATGATCTTTGGTGACCTTGGGTCCTAGTGTGACGGTTGCTCGGGACCCAATGGGGAGTTTGACGTCGGTACCCCTTGTGTGCGCATGATCTAGATAGACAACGCAACGGTCTAAATGCTGAGAAAGCGGTGATGATCGTATTGATTGAGTAATGCCATTGCGTGTGAGTACCATCAGTTCATCATTCCCATCGAAATAGATGGCACCAGTAGTGTCGTCATGGGGAAAAGGCGATCCTGATGTATGGAGGAGATGTCGCTGCCGTTAGCGGATCGGCCAGTGTACCACTTAGGTCACGTGCCAGACCACCCTTGGGAGAGATAGAGTAGCAGTAGCGCGTGGAGGATTGGGCTAGCTGTGAACGCACAAGCTCCCAACTGCGGTGGTACAAAGTATTCGGTCTGTTCGCAACACGCAGATCAGTCATTAGAATTCACGTTTGCATTGGAGTGAAATCTAACGATGATGTCCGTCTTTCCGGCGAAGGTCCTACTATGCATCGGTTCTACGACTTCGGGTATACTCCGTCTAGTGTTTGGCACGGATTACTGAACATCGATTAGGCCATTGAAGACTTACTTTGTGTTCGTCGAGATATTCATAAGATTTCGGTTCAAGAACAAGATACTTTACTTTGTGTGAATCGAAGAGGTTGACAACCTTGTCAATCACATCACTCGGGGCTGTTTTGCCTCTTGCTCTCAAGCTGGTGGATCACCGTGAAAATTCCTGGGGCAGTTCAAGGATAACAATACGTCTGCGCGACTGGCAGGGGATATGGAAATGAGGAAGGAACTGAGGCTGTGGCAGTGAACGTTGGGTTCAACAACTTCGCCGCTCGCCTATACATACTCGCCCTAAAACCACCATGTCTACGACTTTTACCGCTGATGACCCCGGCCCTGAAACGACCAGCTCATTGGTGTTCGCCCATACTTCTATATCATTGCAATATGCTGTTACCCACGTCTTTCTTCCTGTCCAACTTCCCCGCGACACCGACTACACCCTAGAGAACGATCTTTCACTAGCTCGCGCAGTGTCCAGTGCTGCCCATGCTTATAACCCACACGTCTGCGGGACTTCTGAGCCTCAGTGGTATCGCATCACACAGATGCTCGACAACTTGCAAGCCTCTGTCCAGTCTGAACGTCTGGGCAGAGACCTCGTCGTCTCCAAACTGCGCGGAATGGGAACAGGAGGTACGCCCATAGGTTCCTTATAGATCCGTGCTGATAATCTATAGATATCCTTGCGTTTTTTATCCGACCTCAGAATGCAGCAATTATCCTCACGAAACGGGAGATCAACACCCTGATCGAGTCATTTGAAGTATCCCCACGGAGTGATGCTGTAGAGAGAACTGGGGGTTCTCTGATATGCTCGTATCCTGGGTCGGCCGTTGAGATGCCGAATGACGTGTTCGACGATCGGGACTTTCAATCTGAACTCGCATATTTTCTCTCTCGCCCCTACGCTGTCGAGTCGGATCTTCCTCCCCCTCCAACTGGTCCGCAATATATCACTGCATTGCTCACTGGCATTTTGCGATGTGTTGGTCGCACTGCCGACGTTCCGCACATTACCAAGCGGGTTCGTGATAATGTTGGCCAGTGGCCGCTTGACAATAACACAGCCAAGGGTGACTGGCGTCGGTCGCCTCTTTGGCTCCTCATCAGGGTCGCAATCCAGTTGACCTTTGACCGTTCTCCTCTTGGACGCGCTTCCTACAAACGATTTATGCTGTTCTTCGCATGCACCCTCGCAAGGGATCCAAGCAATACAAAACTTTCGAGTGATCTGCTCCATTTGATTTCATCTAAAATTTTCCGACGTTTAACCAAACTTCGCTCCTCTACTCCTGACTGGCTCTCCGAACTGGTGCTGAAGACGTGTGCTTATCTTCGAGACATCCTTGACCGCAGGTGGAAGCAGCTGAGCGCCCCCCCATCGTCCCCATTTCAGGATCCTTCTCAGGATGATCTCGCCAGAGACATGCAGCTCTCGCTTGTGGACAGTCGTGAATACATTCGCAGTGCTCTTGCGAATTCTGGTCACGAACGCCTCGGTACTCCCTTCCATCCCACTCATCATCGCCGCGGCACTATCGATGATTTCTTGTCATCGAATGGCATCTTTTTCGAGGAAGCACATGATGCTGACCCTGACGTTGCTCTCTATGACGTCGAACGATTGGTTGAGCAGGACATCGACGATTGGCTTGCTCGTGTCACGAATGTTGAGGAGGCATGCACACAGCTCGAGATTTTGATGGATAAATACTTGATAGGGGCTAGCACTGGCGGTCGATTGGACAGAAATCCAGAAGAGAAATCCATCGTGTTTCTGACCGCGATTGAGCTTTTTGTCGCACTGGACAAACTCATTGTGAGGGAGGTTCCCATGCTCGCCGACTACTCCCCTGCAATTCCGATAGGTCTCCTGGAATGGCTGCTCGTCCGCAAGACAACAAACCTGCATCGCCTTTCTCGTGCATACCAATATCTCTCTGCGCGCCATTCTCAATCACGTCCGGGATGGTCTGTACTTTCGCATAAATTCACCGAAGACAGTTTCCCTGTCCGTTATTATGATCAATCGCCGCATCTCCAGCAACTCAAGGTTCGCATTGAAGAGGAAGATCAACAGCAGCTATCTAGACGAAGACTAGTTGAAGACGGAGAGGTTGCTCAGCCATCGTTGCCCACCTTGCCCTTGCATGCCAAGGTTGTTATATTCGAACTACAATGCCCGGCGTGCGTTCGTATCTGGCGTTCTGGCGTTTCCCGCATTCTACATTATCTCTACAATTCACTATCTCTTCAGCTCAA
>JBBPNR010000879.1:0-15639 GCA_038091015.1 Boletus vermiculosoides
CAGACGGTAGGGTGAGTCGGGACCTTTTCCCGAGCTCGCCGGCGTCTGGGCATCGGAAGCGAAGGTTGAGGTGGGGGTGGGGGTGGACAACCCGGCAAGCGGTTGTGAAACAGATGGCTTTTGGGGTGTCGCATTCACAATCGTGACCGAAGGCAACATCGATGTTCCTTGCTCCCCTGTCGCGTTTGTCGATGGATTGGTGCCGCGTGAACGACCATTTGGGGTCATCAATATTGGATTTGGATCAAACGGAGGAGCAAAGGAACCTCCGAGTGAACGTTCAAGAGGAAAATGTGCAGCGCTGTACTGCGAACGAACTGCAACAACGCAAGTCATTCGAGTCTCATCGAATGGGAGGAGGAGCACGCGACCACGTGATGACATGTAATGTTACACGCGGACGCGTTGTTTGTCTTTATTTGGTCACCCCCTATCTCTAGACTCAAGATTCAGGCACAATATAAGAGAGTTCAACGAGACAAACTACGAGAATGTACGAAACGAGACATGTACTACACGGAGAGAACGAAGAAGACAGTCACCATAATGTGAGAGCAAGCTAAGGAAAGAGAGACAGCACTGCAAAAGAAAAGAAAAAGGACGACATGGACAGGCGTAGCTCGTCAAATTAGTATTACCCGCCCTCCCCCTCCTCCCTAACCAAAAAAGGAATCAACAAGAAAACAGACGAAAGAAACCGCTGCACAAGACTCTTGACACACCCCGACATCAAGACTCATCATCAGACCATGTCCATCGCGTCGAACAAACAAAAACGCACCAGCGTCGACACGTCTCTCACCAGCTCACATGTCTCATTCCCGACACACCCGTAATGGGTGGGACGTGCGTCTGCGCTGGAAGAGGATGCACAGGTAGATGTGGAGGTCGACCCGGATAAACTGCCAACCACGTTCCTTGCCCTTGATGCGGCGGCGCGAGATGATACTGCATAAACGGCACATACACCGAATGTGGATAAGGTGAGACGGCGAGCATCGGAAGGGGAGGCCCAAGAGGTGGCTGAGGGTGCACAGCGGGATGGGACGGTGATGGGAGCGAATGAGGAGGATGGTGCGTAGATGGCGATGTACCACCGTTCGGAGTGCTAGGTAGGACCAGAGAACCAGAGCTACGTGTGTTCGGGGACGTGACTACAGTCGCATTCACCTTGGACCCGTCTCCGCCATTGGAGGCCAGAGCAGCCACAGACTCGCGCCCATTAATGCCACCATTCTGATTCTGATGGGTTGTCGTGAAGTTAGAAGCCGGACTCTGCGACACAGTGAGGATCGGGAACGGGGTTAGACTGGGGTTACCCGTCGTCGTGACAGCTCCTGCACTAGCATGTGAGAAAAGGGTCTCCGACCCAGGTATCGCAATCCGTGTCGCACCATTACTCTTCCCTCCTGACCCAGAAGAACCAGAGTCAGCAGACTTTGAACTTGAAGCTTGACCGCGATTCTTTCCCAAGTCTGGTCCCAACCACGATCCCGAGTCCGAGCTTGACTTGGGCGGCGGTGACGGCGATGGTTGACTTCCTGTGGCGTTGGTTCCGGCGGCGTGATCCGACGCAGACGACGCTTTGCCGAGCGTGCCATCCTGCTCTCCGCCTGCACTCGGACTAGCCAGCCAGCTCGAGCTATCCAATCCCACACCTCCCTTGCCTGCATCAATCGAAGACGACCTCAGCCGATCGACAATCTCCCTCGTCCTCGACGCCTTCTTTCGTTTCACAGTCGCCGTCGCCAAGAAAGCAGGCAATAGAGTCGTCGGGTTCGGAGTTACCAGAGACGAACTGTTCGTAGGTGACGGCGAGGAAGGATACGAACCACCAAACACAGACGTAGACGCGGGCGTGGACGTAGGGGAAGGAAACGAGGCAGGTCTCGAACTCGACGAGCGATTCGACCCCGCGCTGGTGACACGGCGTGGACCAGGAGACAACGACCTGGACTTGGCAGAGAGTGTAAATTGTGAACTGGCGGCTTCTGACGAGTCGGAACTTTCTCCTCGCAATGGCCCTGTCTTCTCGTCGATCCATCCTGCTGTGGGCCTCGACCGCATTTTGCCTTCAGACGGTGAAAGGGGGAGCGAGGATGAAGACGAGGAGGGTGAGATGGGTGTTACAGGCTCCCAAAACCCCTGCGAATCCTTTCGAAGCCCAGGGCTGGGAGTCGTCGGTGGAGGCGAGCAGAGACTCAGCATAAATGCGGGGCTATCGCCCGAAACAGAACAAGCAGCTCCACTCTTGGGTTCTATCTTGGAATTATCTTCGACACCGAGGCTAAGCCGGGTCGTCGACTCCTTTGCAGATGATAGTGACGACGCACTAACTGGTGTCACCATCCTCGCAGGCGTTGTTTGCGCAGATATTCCGCGGCTGGATGCAGAGACTGACGTTTGCGACAGCGACCCCTGTCGAAATGACCCATTCAGCGAAGGGAATACCACCGCAGTCTTTGAGGATCCGCAACTATCTCGATTGTAGCCCGGCGAGTCAGACGACACCGAGGGCGAAGCGGGCATGGAGAATCGACCGAGGAGCTTAACGGGCGTGGTAGGATCCGACAAACCGACCGTCACGGATGCAGCCGCGTGCTCTGCATCGATCTCGACGCCATGCACCTCCACCTCATCATCCCCATGGACTTGGAGCGCTTCTACACAATGCGACGTCGTCGTTGCGCCGATGGGTGTGTGCGGGGGAGGGTCTGAATCCGTCGTTGTCGTCGTTGATTCGTAACCATGATCGGTCTCATTCTCCTTGTCACAGTCATGGCCCGGTCCATACTCGTCCAGACCCAAACTCGGCTTGATAGGGTATCGAGGGGTCTGAGGCGGATGCATGGAAGTGGGAGTAACAGGGGTGGCAAAAACGTGTGAATGAGGCGGGAGTGGATTTGAGAGGTTCGGGTCACGATTCACGGAAGGTGCACCTGGGAGCGCACAACACAGTCAACAATCAGCATCATAGGAGATATGCAACGCAAGACACGAAGAAGGATACACTTGACGAAAAAAGAAAAGTTGCAACGAGTAATCAGTCACAGAGGTACCACAAATGGCGGAAAGATACGACGGAGGCTACGAAAACACGGTCAACTCACCAGTGGGCTGAGCACCATACCAATATCCATGTCCTGGTGCGGAGGCAACGCGACCAGGAGGGAACCACGATGAGAAATGTAGTGGTGGCCCATACTGTGCAGACGGCGGAGGCGGAAATCGAAGCGAGGGTAAGCGGGGGGTCGGAGGAGGCCCACAGTGTGGGGATGGTTCATACCACCAGGCTGATAGCGACTCCGTTTTGAGTGTTGGTTTGGAACTCGAGGGATGTGACTGCCTCTTCTCATCAGAGGCGGAGGGCAGTCTGGATGGGCGAGATAGACTGGAGTCACTGTCAGGATCCCATCGAACCTCCTCACGTCTTGAGGAAATCGACGACGGGGCACGAGAGTCAACAACATTCTTGTGAGCCGAAGCCGGATGCGTGACGACTTTCCCCAACCCGTCGACCTCGACAACCCAACGCAAGGCTAGCCCAGGCGTCCCGACAAGTTCTTCCGCCGTGCGTGCCCACCTTGCCCTTCCTTCCTCCACCACCGCCTCATCGATCTCGAGTTGCAAATCCGACGACCTGCTCATCCCAGCACCATCATGTTCGAGGCCTAGTCGGCACACCTCCACCCCTTCACTCCAGTAACACTCGTCGTCTGCGCCCTCGTTATCATTCCCCTCCATACGCCGAATGGCATCAAACCCGAGGCCATGCCACCCAAAAAAGCCAGCTGCCGCCTCGTAGGGTTCCAACACGGATTCGGCGACAAGCAGCGACGCAGATACATCCATATCACTTGTCCTCGTTCGGTTGCGTTCCTGACATGGCGTGGACAAGGAGACGTCCCCACCGAGAAGGATGTCCAATCGAAAGAAGTCGACCGCCTGACTGGGTGGGAGTACTGCCCGGAAGAAACCTTTGCGGCGAGATAGAGGCGATCGGAGCAACGAGGCATGGTAATGGGGTGGCTTGGGCCATTGTGGCTTTCTTCGCTTCAAGACATGTGATGTCGGATTTGCAAATCGAGGTCTCACATTCATACACGGTCGCGAAAGGGAATAAGGAGGAATTGGCGGAAGACGGACGGCCGGTTTCCGAGGTGAGCCGGTGAGAGAAGTTGTCGATGTGAGATAAGCAGGGGTCAAGGGAGAACTTGTTGGTGTGGTCGACGTGTCCAGAGGGCTAACAGTGGAGGTGGGAGAAAGGGAAACAGTGGGAAAGGACGGCGCAGGCGTGCTGAACCTCTCTCTTGTGCTCAAATAAGCTATCCGTAAAAACCTCGAGTGCGACGCACCGCGGGAGAGAAGGGCGTCATAATATGCGGCTTGAGAGGGCGGATATTCCCAATTGACACCTGTATAGGCAGTCTCCCACCAACGTGTTCGCTGAACGGTGGGACCATTGATAGCAGACACGCTTTCCTCATGGGTAGAGCTCGTCAGACGAGTGGCCTGCATTGACAGCTCACCGTCCTTTTAAGGACGGAGGTCCGACAGCCACAAGATGTGGAAAAACAACAAAAAGCAGAACGTCGGCGTCGTTGGTAAAGGAATGAGAGTGGGCTGGCGAACGATCAACAAGAAAATAAGGAGAATTGGAGCGGCACTTTGGGGTGGAGCTGTGTTGAAATGGAGTGCAAAATTGAATGCGCTGGCTGCGGTGCGGGTACTACGGAATCATCCGCCCAGTGAACGCTGGACGCTGTCAAGACTGTCGTGGCCGTCGAGTTCAAGGGGAGTGTTGGCGGTGGAGGTGCAGTTTTTGATTCACAGTCGACGCTTCGATCGGATTATCGTGAATCGACCTGCCTTACACGTGCCCTCCGTGCAATCCCGTCCGACTCGCGATTTTTCTACAAGGCGTTTAACTATGTAAATGCTATCCAGATACAGGAACAAAATGTACGGATCACGTCCTTTTAACTGCGTTAACGTCCTAATGAATGTGCGCACAATAAAGTTATCATAAATTTAACAATATCCTGGTTTCACAATGAAACATCAATATGCGCGATCCCACCCTGCATCACAGTCCTTCTCTCGACTTCCGGTATCGAACTGACCGTCCCTTCGCGAAGATGTGCACGTTTAGCCGGCACAGGACCAGGTGGGAGCGACACGTCTGGCTCCTCGGGCTGCTCCTCCACTGGAGAGTGGGGATTCTGCAGCGGCCCTATCCGCAGTGCAGTGAGACCTGCAAGTCCAGAAGGTGGATGGTGCCAGTCTGTACCAGTGTCTGAACGCGGCCCAGACTGCGAAGATTGCCCGATGCTAGATAGCGCGAGAGACGGATACCGTGAGGTCCCACCGCTAGAGCCCGATCCCCAGCCCGCGGTGGACAAGATGGAGCCTGACGGAGTGCCAGACGTTGTACTGTTCTTTCCAAAGTTGGCAGAAGTGAGTAGGGGTAAGGTGGCGGGCTGATCGATCACCGAGGACATCGGACGCGAGGCTGTCCCATGCGAAACTTGTCCGTCAAGGGACGAGTTCCCCGCGGCCGATACGCTGAGAGAGTCAGATCGTCCCGCGAGTGCCCTCGGGGTATCCGGCACCTCGGCAACGGGGGGAAGCTCAGTTGTGGGTGCAGACGTGCGAGGTTGTTTTCGAGACGACTTTCGGCGAGGCAAGGACGAGGAACTATTTTGGCGAGAAACAGGATCCGAGAAGAATGCAGAGTGGTCGATGGGCGCAGATATTTGGGAGTAAATTGATTCAGTAGTTTCCACCTCTTCCCAGTCGTCCTCCTCGTCCGGCATTATCTTCTCTTCATCTCTCTGAGCATTCTCTGCATCTCGAAGGGCAGTGTGTTCAGCCTCGACAAGTAATCGCTCTTCATCAGCACGAAAACTTGACGAGTCCTGTGTTGTCGAGCGACTTGACGAAAAATCTAGTGACGAATGATATGCAGGGTAAACTCCCTCTGAAGCTTGTGCGCGCGATTGGAGCATTCGGTGGATAAATAATGTTGATTGTGGTTTGGGGGATGTAGATAGACTGGGATCATCGTCACCGGATGTCTGCCGAGCGTGTGGCGGGGTGTTGCCTAAGCCTGATCGTAGAGATGTCTCATCCGGTTTGCGAACAGGGGGGATAGTCAGGATGGCTGGTAGGGCTGGGTGAGAAACAGTTCCGGTGGCAATGACTTGACTGATCTCGCCGAGATCATAGGAGCTGTATTGGCTGTCTCTGATACCAGGGGAGATGGAATCTGAGCGAGGAGGAGTACCGGGAGACTGAACTCGTGAAGTGGACGGGAGTGGCGGCCACGAAACTGGAGACATGAGGGGTTCGGTTGATATAGAAGGTTTTTGTGAATGACGAGTAAAGAACTTTGTTCTCTTGGAACTGCTGCTCGGAAGATGTCCCAGATCAGGAGCACCTCCGGCGGCGGACACACGATCATGAGTGGGGTTGACAACTCTAGTGAACTTGTGCCGGCTGTAGCGGTTGAGGAGATACAAGACGAGGGCTATGAACAGGATACCCCCGAGAAGGGTTCCAATGATGATGCCCGCAATGGTTCCTGCAGAGAGCGTAGAGGACGCAGCGGCTGAGCTCGTCGGTGTCGCGGTGATGGTAACGGCTGGCCGAGTGACGGTGACGACTGGCATCGTCGAAAGATACGAAAATCACTGCAAGCCTAAGTTTCAGCGACGACTGCGGAAATGAGAGAGAAAAAGAAAAGTGAAATTAGCGGAGCCATCGTTATATTGGTGGTAAGATGCGACGGTAAGTAGTGTCACGGGTCAGGCTGTGTTTGCTGTGCTCAAGGGGCTGCGCCTGTTTCAGACAGCGGACACCATTGCCCGTCTAAAACGAGCGTTAAATTATATTTACTACTTCTCTCTATCGGCCATGTCTTTCCAGCCATATTAACGTCCCCACGGATACCATCATCGCCGCCCTTCTGTCTTGGGATGCCTTCTCAACCAACGCTCAATGACAGGCTTTGCTGGACAGGCCGTGGACTCGGCGTTGGCACCTTCGAGGCAACACATGTAGAGCTTTCGAACGTATTCGTCGCATTTTTCAGGACTGTAGGTGTTGCGAGAAAGACATGTTTGGAGGGCACATGCTGCCGTGCTGTGTGTGGATCACCTTCTGAAGTGCTGTGGACATCCACGCACCTTGGTCCTGACAGCGCTGCGGTGGAGGCTGTAATGATGTGAGCGTGTCGGCCGACGAGCAATTGGTCACTTTACCATTGTCACTCAACAACACCACTCGGCGTTCTCCGTGATGAGGCGCTGACATCATATGCACGCCTTTAAATCTACCAATCTGAAAAAACTAGCCGTGGGTATATACAAGAGATAGTGTAGATTTAATCCCTATTTAAACACTTTTTAGGATTGATTAGGCGCTCAGCGCTCAGATCATCCAACGAGAATGCTCACTAGTGACGAAGGAATTGTTCAAACAGTCGTGGGCCGATAACGTTACCCGTCAAGTCCGCAAATGGCGGAGGTAACCGTACTGATCTGAGCGGTCATAGTAACTGCGACTCGGCGTCGACAACCAGCAACCAAAACATCATTCATTTCTAAACAATATACAATATTCGGAGAGATATAAACGGGTATGAGACATCCATCCAAGATGAGATCTACACCTCGTTACACGCTCGTACGAAGAATCAACATCAAAACCAAAAGTCCCACCACAACATTTGCGAGCAGTTGAATGTACGACAGATAGTGTTTGCGATGGCAAGATAACTAGCGCGTGGTTGTTGAAAACCCTCGCTATTCCACATACATCAGAGAACGGACACGGAAAAAAAGATTGATAGACGATGAGCATCATGAAAGTGGCGTCGTCCAAGTTGCCCTCTACCAGATACGGGTCTCGAGCAAGAGATCACTGTCGCCTTCCAGCCCAATGCAAGCCTTGAGGAAAGCATCGATTGCGTTGCGTTGCCTGCCAAGACTGTTGACGACATCCGTGCCAGGCTTGACCAACGGTGCCTTGCACATGTAGGACAAGAGCGACAACACTGGGTAGAGCGGTGCAAACTCAGTCTGACGGGCGGTTACATCACGGTACTGGACACGGGTAAGCAACTCCGCGAGGATGGTCAAGTCCAAGATGAGCGGCGTCGCCAACAGAGAATCCTGCACACCGCAAAACATGAGAAAACCGAAGACGAGGTGTAACGAGGTATGCATACCTCGCACTCGTTGAAGATGTTGATGGTCTGCCTACCACCGCAGAAAATCTCAGAGTAATACTCGTCGATAGCCCTCTTGGAGTCTCCGACAGCCGGGACATACTTGATCACAACAATGTGATCAGGGTGTTCGCCTTTGGCCGCTTTGCCCTTGGCACCGGGAACGGGAGGCTTGTAGAGCAAGCGGTTCGCGTCAACCATGTCGTCAACGACGCTACTCTTGCTGATTTCCTTGCTCTTGAACTGACGCTCTGCGCTCAAGTTGTGGCCATCGTTGTTACCAAGATGGTTGTAAGACGCGATAGACAATGGCTTGATACCCGCGTTCACAAGGAACTCAGCGAGGACAGACTTGAGCTTCGTCTGCCCGGACTTGAGGTCATCACCACCAATGAAAGACTTCTCGCGTTCGGCAAGCTCGATGACACCGGGCACGAAGGTGTTCTGGGGTGCACCGTTCACGAAAGGCTCGCCCTCGAGAATGGCAGCGACGGCGAAGATGGTCGAGGGAGACACCTCGGAGTGTGAGGAGCGGATAGAAGCAAGCAAGTTGTCAGCCGTGTCGTTCACGCCAGGGATGATGTCACTGTAACGCTCGGTGTTTGCAGTCCAGAATACGACGACACGGTCAAGCTGGTTCTCAGCTTTGAAGCGACGGATGTCAGCACGGATGTGCTCGAGATGAGCCTGTTTATTAGTGCCAGGGATGATATTGTCGGCACGAGCCTCTTGGTTGGCAGCGATGAAGTCGGGGTAGTAGATTGAAGGAAGAGGGGAGCCAAGGAGAGCCATGCGGGGCTTCACTTGACGCTGGAGATCATAGTCGAGCACGCGAGCACGTTCCATGGCCTTGTCCATAGAGACGCTCGAGATGTCCCACCCCCCAAGGACAAGATCGTTAGGGTGGACCATCGGGAGCACATCGCAGACGGGAACATAAATTTCCTTGGCAGTTTTGGGCTCAGAACCAATGCGAACGGTAGAGGCACGCAAAACGGAGCCGATGTAGTTAGGTTGCTGAACACCATCCTTGGTGTGCCAGAAGATCTGGTGCTTGTTCGCAAGGATAGTAGCGCAGAGCGTAGAGCCGTTGTTACCACCCATCCCAATCATCATGAGTCTGCAGAGTTTGTAAGTGAATGCCGACCACCAAGAGAGGTCATGCACATACCCAGTCTTCCCGACATTGCGGGTGGTCTGGAACTCAAACGACTTGACGGTGGGGGTAACATTGAATTGGCTGTCCGAAATAACCACGTCGGCACCGCGGTAGAAGTACTTGGCGGTGATATGCTCGTCGGTGTAGGTAGTATTCTCTGAGTTGACCTTGATGTATTCTGGGCGACGAACAGCGGTCGGATGAATTGGAACGATGGATTCGAGCTCAGAGTCGGGGGTGTTGTACCCAGAAGACACGTAGGACTGGGGGGCCATGATGGGCTAGTGGACGAGTAATATCAATGGGAGGCAAGAAAACCTGCGCAAGTGTGTTTGCTGCCTCGGTGGGGATTGTGGGTACTACCGAGCTGGTTCGAGTACATGCAAAGAGGCAAAAACGCCCTTAGAAAACGATGTTGAGTTCCCGTCGGTGATTCAGAGGAGACAGGAGCGACGCTGGGAAGGTTGGGTCAAAACCAGAGGGCTTTTATACGTGAAAAATGGGGTGGAGCTGAACCTTGCCGCGGTGAAGATAAGATGAGGTCGCGTACGAGAAAGAAAAAAAAGGGTACTACTGGTAGGCAAGCGAAATTTTCCAAGTCCGAGGTGACGTTGCCGTGGAGCCAATCAGATTGCTCGGATACGGTCAGCTTAACGTATGTTTATCAGGCATGAGTCGGGTTGCAATGCGTACCTCTGACATGTAGAGCATCGTGTTGTCATCGGGTGTTCAAATCAAGGCGAGTATCAACCTTGTTAACGGTCCGGTGGGATCAATGCGGAGAGAATCATTTCTCTCCTCGGATTCAAGGGAAGTTTCAGAATCAGTGAGGGCCGCTCGGGACCATTAATCGACCATAAGCGTGCGAGTCCGGGACTCGCCTACGCCCATACTACTCCGTCAATTGGACAGTATATTTTCCGCTGTGCACACATCACGCCTTATCACAGCCAGTGAGTCCATCTCACTGCAACTCTGTGGGTTGACAGCACAGGACGTAATGTCGTAGATGTCACTGTCTCCCACACGCGGCACTTCAGGACATTACATATAAATGTCCCCGTCATCAACCGCCGGACGCAAGTGGATGGTCCATCAAAGTTAAGTAACCGATGGGAAGTAGGTAAGTACAATGAGTCAATGACGGACGCGATTGCCAGCAGAACAATGTCCCGCCGAGCGAAAAGGGCAAGCAAGGGGCTTGAAGCTCCCTGATAACGTGGTCGAGCCCCACCGGCAGGAATCGCGAATCAAACATGCTTGCATCCATTGTTTGGGATTCGCAAATGTCCACATCCCCTGGTGATGGAGAACCCCCGCTTGTTGAAGCCAAACCGGGCAACAAAGGAGCCCTTGTTTAATCGGATAAGGCCTAGCGACCTCCCCTCGACCTGGCATACTTTGCTAGCTAGTCGCTCTGAAGCTCTTATCAAACGTTGTCATGCAACACCAATCTCTCGTACTTTCTTCGGGATTTAGAATCTATTGTATCCTTGAGGCCTCAGGGGACGCCAGCGATGGTAAACGGCACTCCGTTTCCGATGGAACATTCTCGTGCTAGTTCCTGGCGAATTCCCTGCTTTTGTATATGGGTCATACTGGAACAATCCAATCGCCACATCAGCGCAGCCCCAACCCGTGATTTCGGACCCAGTGGCATCCTTCTGTTTCCCCTGCAGCAATTTGGTGACTGTCGGGTGATCACTACAGACAACTACATCAACGCTACTCAGCCCCAGGCTGGCCCGTTATCGCCGCCCGTCTGTCTCAGGATGCCTCTTCAGCCAGCGCTCAATGACAGGCCGTGGGCTCGGCGTTTGGCGCCTCCGATATTGTACATCTCGAGGTAACACACGTAGAATTTTCGAACGTATTCGTCGCGCTTTTCAGGACTGTAGGTGTTGCGAGAAAGACACGTCTGGAGGGTACACACTGCCGTGCTGTGAGGGTGCAAGCACCTTGATCTTGACAATGATGCGAGCGTGTCGCCGACAGCCTGCACTCGGTCATCTTACCATCGTCACCCAACAACACCACTCGGCGTTTTCCGCGAACAGGCGCCGACATCATTCTACAACATGTACACGCACGTCGATATTCCATCATGGGTACATGCCAGCATGTACTCATCGTACAGAAATCTACTCATACAACGCACAAAACACTTGCCCCGGAACCACGACTCGAGGGGGATAGCATCCGACAAGAATACTGCATCGAGCAGCTACGGCAACAGTGAGTTGGATGTAGCGGGGTCAAGCAAGGTGCTCACCGTCACGAGCCCAGCCACTCAGGGGGTTGGGCCAAAGAATGTTGCAGCACATGACGCCGTGCACACACCCAGGGCGGCGTTACACGCTAAGATAGCGGGGGGTGCCCAAACTATAGTCGCCCCAAAGGTGAAGCCAGCCGCGGAGTAACACAAAGCCGCAAGTCCATTACAACCTAGCCGATGGGGCGATGCGTTGTGAACATAAAGCCCAATGATCCAGTAGGAGGATACTCACCGGCCAGACAGAGGCCGTAGGCGAGCGGGCCTGCGGAAGCAAGAGGCACCGCAGAGGCAACGAGAGTGAGCGCAGCGAGAGATTTGAGGTTCATTGTGTTCTCGGGTTAGGAGAATGCAGAAGAGTGTGTTGGGTGACCCCATTCATATATGCGATTACCAACACCTGTTTTGAACAGCGCTGATCACACAGCAAGTGGAGGGCAAGCGTGGGACCAACTGCCGTACGTCGGTGAGTCGGTCAACCTTCCGTATGACTTTGTCAGAAATGAGTCGGATTGCAATGCGTACCTCTGACGTGTAGAACAGCATTTTGTCGTCGGGCTATTTATTGGACATAAATCAAGGCGAGTACCGACTTGTTCAATGTTGAAACGTTGACGGGCCAGTGGGCTCAAGGCGGAGATATTTTTCTCTTTGCGAGTTCGATGTGATACATTCGACGAACGGTTGGGGCAAGTTTCAGAATCGGTGAGGGGGCTTTGGTGGGGACCGCTCGTGACCAATGATTATAAACTGATCAGAGGGTGCTGCAGGAACCTACGCCGACAGGCCCAGAGTACTACTCCGTCAATTGGACAGTATATTTTATGATCAGTGCGCACACCACACCTTATCCCAGCCGAGTCCAGTTCATTGCAACTCTGTGGATTGACAGCACAGGACGTAATGTCGTAGATGACTGTCCTAAGCATTTCGGGGTCGTTACATAAACGTCATCAAGCGATCACCAAACGCCAGTGGATGGCAGATATCAAAGCTAAGTAGCCGATGAAAAGCATGTAAGTACCAGCATACTAATGATGGACGTGATTGTCAGCAGGACCACGCGGCGATGTCCTGCCGAGCGCAAAGGGCAAGCAAGGGTCTTGAAGCTCCCTGATAACGTGGCTGCCAGTGAGCCCCGTCAGCTGGAATCGCCAATCAAACATGCTTTCATCCATTGGGGTGAAGGATTTGCAAAGGTCAATATCCCCTGGTAATGGGGAACCCCCGCTTGTTGAGTCGGATAACGTCTAGTGACTTTCCCTCTGGTATACTGTGCTAGCTAGTCGCTCTGAAGCTCTTATCGAATGTTGTCATGCCACACCAATCTTTCGCACCTTCTTCGAGACCTCGTGCCTATTGTATCATTGGAGCCTCAGGGCATGCCAAGGTAAACGGCACTGGATCCGTTTCCGATGGAACATTCCCGTACTTGCTCCTGGCGAATTCCCTGCTTTGGTGTATGCGGCATACTGGAACAATGCAATCGCCACACCGGCGCAGCCCCAACCCGTGATTTCGGACCCAGTGACGTCCTTCTGTTTCTCCTGCAGCAATTTGGTGACTGTCGGGTGGTCACCGATCACCGCAGACAACTACGTCAACGCTACTCAGCCTGACTCCACTAACCTATGTGAGTATCCTCATCTTACTTCCCCCGCGCCGTTCTGGGCCGACCGTGATTACAGTCTACCAGATATAAGTTTTGCTCATTCTGTTAAGTACACGTACGTTTAAATGCCTGTGCCTGCAAGGGAGACGCTCTCACCTCGTGACGATGCAACTGGATCAATATTTCTGCAGCCTAGGAAACTGTTGGTGAGGTCTTCAGCCGAAAGCCTGTAGTTCAGAGCCTTACTAAGACAGGTGCGGTAAATCGCCTGTTTTTCGGTACGAGGCCTTGGAGACGGTATAGGAAATGAATGAATCGAGTCGTTTTCTTGCGTGATTCTCGAGATATCGTAGTTCTGCATTCGACACCCAAGACGAAGGAAAGTAGCAGCAATTTCAACATTTCGCATGCGGGCAACCCAAATGAAACTGCAGTAGTACTCTCTATTGGCCGCATGTCCTTCTAGCGCCACTGGCATATCCCCATGGAAACTGTTATCGCCGCCTGTCTGTCTTGGTATGTCTCTTCAACCAGTGCTCAATGACAGGCCACCACGTGGACTCGGTGTTGGTGCCAAGTTTGATATTGTACATTTTGAGGCAATACATGTAGAGTTTTCGAACGTATTCGTCACACGTTTCAGGGCTGTAGGAGTTGCGAGAAAGACACGTTAGAGGGTACACGCTGCCGTGCTGTGTGCGGATCACCTTATGAGGTGCTGTGGACATCCACGCGCCTTGGTCGAGCCTGTAATAATGTGAGCGCATCGCCGACGAGCACTCACCTTACGTGACGCGTGACCGGCCGTGACCATCGTCACTTAACGTTCAACAACACTGCTCGGCGTTCTCCGCGAAGAGGTGCCGACGTCATTCCACAACATGTACATGCACGTCGATATTCCATCCGTACAGAAATCTACTAATACAATACACAAAACACTTGTCTCAGAACCGGGATAATCAGCTGTTCGAGGGGGATAACATCCAACAGAATACTGCATTGAGTAGCTAAGGCAACAGTGAGTTGGATCTAATGCCAGTGGGGTCAAGCAAGGTACTCACTGTCAAAGGCCCAGGCACTCAGGGGGTTGGGGCAATGAGTGCTGTAGCAGCACATGCTACCATACATGTACCCAGGGCGGCGTTACACCCCATGATAGCAGGGGGTACCCCAACTATGGTCACCCCAAAGACGAAGCCAGCCGCGGCGTAGCATGAAACCGCAAGTCCATTGCAGCCTAGCCGACGGGGCGATGTTTTGGGCTTTGATCCGGGTTGTTAAGGAATACTCACCAGTCTGACAGATGCCATAGGCGAGCAGGCCTGCAGAAGCAAGAGGCGCTGCAGAGGCAACGAGAGTGAGCGTGGCGAGAGATTTGAGGTTCATTGTGTTCACGAATTAGGATAATGCAGAAGTGTGTGTGTTGGACCCCATTTATATATGCAGCCACCAACACCCGTTTTGAACAGCGCTGATCACACAGCAAGTGGAGGGCAGGCATGGAACTTGCCGTACGTTGGTGAGTTGGTGAGTCCGTCAACTTTCCGTAGTATGTTTGTCAGAAATGAGTTGGATTGCAATGTGTACTCTTGACATGTAGAGCAGCATTTCAAATTTGTCATCGGGGTATTTATTGGGCATAAATCAAGGCGAGTACCAACTTGTTCAATGTTGAAACGTTGACGGGCCAGTGGGCTCAATGCGGAGATATTCTTCTCTTCGCGAATTCGATGTGATACGTTCGACGAACGGTCAGGGCAAGTTTCAGAATCGGTGAGGGGACTTGGTGGGGACCGCTCGGAATCAATAATTATAAACTGATCAGAGAGTGCTGCGGGAACCCACGCCGACAAGCCCAGAGTACTACTCCGTCAATTGGACAGTATATTTTTCGATGTGCGCACACCACACCCTATCACGGCCGAGTCCATTTCATTGCAACTCTGTGGATTGACGGCACTGGACGTAATGTCGTAGATGACTGTCCCAAGCATTTCGGGGTCGTTACATATAAACGTCATCAAGCGATCACCAAACGCCAGTGGATGGCAGATATCAAAGCTAAGTAGCCGTTGGAAAGCATGTAAGTACCAGCATACTAATGATGGGCGTGATTGCCAGCCGGTCCCAGGACAGCGCGGCGATGTCCTGCCGAGCGCAAAGGGCAAGCAAGGGTCTTGAAGCTCCTCCGTCAGCTGGAATCGCGAACCAAACGTGCTTTCATCCATTGGGATGAGGGATTTGCAAAGGTCCATATCCCCTGGTGATGGGGAACCCCCGCTTGTTGAGTCGGATAACGTCTAGTGACTTCCCCTCTAGCATGCTGTGCTAGCTAGTCGCTCCGAAGCTCTTATCAAACGTTG
>JBBPNR010000880.1:0-15622 GCA_038091015.1 Boletus vermiculosoides
TTCACCAGCAGTTAGGATTCGCTGAATATCTTGGGTTACCCTTTGAAATTGTATCTCTATGTAACAACATATCGGATTGTTCAATATGAAGTCGATGGGTCCGTCAAGGAAAATGCAGAGTCCTAGTGACAGGACATATATACAAAAAACTACTTACAGTCAGATATATCTATTACATATAAAAACAAACAACAGGCAAAGTGAACCACCCAACACAACAACAGTAATATGGACAGGTAAACTGTAAAAGAGCTACATCCCTTTTCAGGCCACTTTGGCAGTGCGAGGCTACACTCTAGCCTTCTTGGCAACGGTTTGCTCCTCAATTTCTTCTTCTTCTTCGTCGCCATTGGCGTCCTCACCACTAAGCTCATCGGCGCCTCGTTTTAAACCTGCGACAGCCGACGAGAGGTCGATGGGATGTTCCGCTGTCCCTTCTCTGTCTTCATGGTACTCTTCATCCTCATCCTCCTCAAACTCTTCGTCGTCATATCCCTCAGTTCCTATGGCACCATTTCGCTACAATCAACCCTGAATTAGCGCTGCACATTGTAGACGAATAAATAATGTTTACTTTGCCTAGAAGGAGAGCGGTCATCTGAAAAGGACTGTAAGGACGTCAATTTGTGGGGAACAAACATAGCCCTACATTTTTTGGCCCGCCTTCATCCACCCCTTCGTCGCCGTCGCCGTCGCCGTCCTCATCCTCCTCTGCCTCATAGCTGTCACCCTCTCCCTCGCCCTACCGTGCCGGAGGTCAGAACGAATAAATCGCCACGAGCTTGAATGAGAAGTGAACAACACAGTACCTCTATCTCATAAACGTCGCTCTCTTCCCCTTCGTCGTACTCCTCTTGCTCCTCCTCTTGAGGGATGGTAGGCTCAAGGGTTGGTCTAGCGGCCATTGTGTTTCGTTTTTTTCTGAGGGATGTAACCGAAGGGGGGATGGTCGTGGGTGAGAACGTTGGCGCTGAGATTGGAGGGGGGCGATGGTTAACCGTTTAAGGACGGTGGTCAAACGGGCCGGAGGAGAGAAAATTGGTGGGGACGAAATCAAAAAAAATAGTTATGAACTCGACTTCTGGGCACGGGTCCCAGTTTCGGTCAGTTTGGTCGTCTGACGCAGCCTGTCAACGTGATCTGAACAAGGGAGTTTGAAGAGTTATATGTAAGCGCCTCGATCTGATGTGACGGGAAATCGAGCAAAAATGAGTGTCAAAATAACGGCAGGCAACAACGAAATTGGAGAAAAGGGCTCACAGTCACGATTAAGGGACGCTGGCGAATTGCGAGGACGAACGTTGGTCACCTTTGGTGCCGGGACCTGCCATATGCATCCGAGTCTGATTTCTCACTCGAAACCTCGCACTTGTAGGCGTCCCCCTTTGTCATCAAACAGGGGTTGTTACCTTGTATAGAAGGAGGAAGGGGGTCGACAGAGCGCGGGGGGTCGTCTCCTCGGGGGTTGCCGACAGTTCATGTATGGCAACGTCTACCATGGTGGGGCAAGCATAGTGCTGGTAAGAGGAGTCTCAGAGTTCCTCATGAGTGCTGAGCGCTGAGAGCTGTGCTTTATATTTAAACCCCAGCAGGCACATCGTTGACTCTTATATGCAGGAGGGCTGCTCTCGCTTGGAGCAAAGTTTGCCATGAGGCATCATTGCCCAAACCCGGTTGCTGGGTGATTGTGCTAGATGGTAGGCGATATCAGTTTTGAACCTTGTTGAACACGTTTTTTCATTGATACGAGTCAATCGCTATACGTGGGTGAATCTAAAGTGACAAAATGGCCTGTTTTTCTCTGGTTGCTCGTTCCTATCGGGAGCGTGTCCTTTCACGGCGTGTTTCAGCTTGGTCTCGGACGCTGCACGCTTTTGACATGAGCGGGTCAAGTTCTTTAGATGACGGGATCAGATTCACGTTGATCCCCCCAGATGCCTGGGGTCACGCTGGGGGATTTTTCCTTCGGGTATCCCCGGGTTCCATGCTACCGAAGCGAGATGGAAGCTCTCCAGGCTGGCTTGATTTAGTGCGAGATGAGATTCGGACGCATGGAAGAGGTTTATGTGTCAGGGGGAGGTAAGCTCAGCTCACTATGGGCGGGGCGGTGTTGTCGTTCAAATTTTCAAACGTGGGCTGAAACCGCTGATTATCAAGCGGACTCACACACAGGATATCTGAGCAACTGGACCGAGCATCCCCGTTATAATTACACGTTCGATGGCCCAACAGAAGGTGCCTCCTCGAACTAGCACGGAAGTTGTCAAGTACCACCTTGATTTGGTGTTAACCCCTGCAAGGATGTGGGCTTCTGAACATGATCTGGGAATGGCCGATATCTAAATCAGATGAGATCGCGGTAATCGCGGTTCCAAGGGTTGGAAGATGTCAACATCACGGTAGCATAGCAGGTTTTCGTTCTCACTGCGCAGCCTTGACACACGGCAAGTGCAACGGGCGAGTTGTTCATAGATGGGGTTGCTGGGGAGCAGCTCTGACGTCTCAGCGCAGCGAAATTACTCTCAAAAGTGTTGGTAGCGACGTATAAATGCAAGAATAAATAATTGTCATTGTGAAATTACGTTTGAGGAGACAAACGAAAAGGAGCAGGTTCAACGAGCGAGCAGCAGACCGTCTCCGCCTTAACAACACCTCATTCACCCTCCTTTGTTTATTGCTCGCTCCTCCTCCGACATCGTCGACAACGACGACACGCACTCGTCGTCGTGCGGCAGATCGCCCGGTTTTGAACCGTCTTGCTATTTGTGGTCAACACCGCACCACACAGCTGAGCCTCGAGGCAGGAAGAGAACTGATCACCATCTTTTTCCGCTGCTCGTGGCTTTCACGCACCAACCGCACGTCCGCCAAAACTGACCAATCTGTCAATTCCGTATCAACTTCCGCTCTACCTAATTCATCGATCCAGCTGCACCCTCTGTCCTTCCTTCCTTCTCCCCCTACATAGCCCGCGACAAGTCCGACACTGAGAGTGTCCCCGCGAGAATACAAGCCTTTTTATCCCCCCATTCTCGCATGCATAGTGCCTCCGCTACTCAACAGCACGTCCATTTCTCGAAGAAAAACTTCAAAACTGTTCTAGGTTTCGGTGCCTTCTCTTTCAAAGACGTGAATCCAATCCGTGCTCGTTCTTCCGTCGACACCTATCATCCTCGTGAACCCTCGACCAGAGCTAGTGTTGACACCTCTAGAAGCTACCAACATAACCGCAAGTCTAGAGCAGAGCGTTCAAGCATCACAGACCTCACTTTCTTTGAGTCACGCAACTCCTCTCCTCACAACGAACACGCCCCTCACAACAACTCCGTCCGCAGTATGAACCTAGACGCCGCTCCTTCCCGGTCCACGCGACGACCTCCAGTTCGCATCGATGCTCAGGAAGGTCCCTGGAGTATCAGCGTCGCAGAGACGCCACATGATGCCCGCTCGTACTCTATTTACATAAAGAGTGAGTCGCATCCATCCGTCCACCCTTCCCCCCACACGGCTGGAACCTACATGTACTCTCTACTTTCTTTTTGAGTTGCGTCGATGCCGCTTCCGAGCTCATCGGTGCCCTGTGTATGCCTCGTCTTGATGTGCCTTGGCATCTTGATATGGGCATATGTATTCCGACATTCTCTTGCTGTTGCCTGTCGTTCTAGGGCTTCTTCCTGTATCATCGCTAACACCGCCGTTCACTCTGTAGCACCCACGCATAATCTTACCCTCACGCGCACAGCCACAGAGGTGGTCGAGCTTCATGCGAAACTCGAAGACTCTGATGGCGCATCCAAGCTCCCCAAGTTGCCAATTGACATCGCCTCACTTCCCCAACAGCCTGCAAAGCGCAAATCCACGTTCCTGAATACCCTTTCGCGCCTCGCGTCGCCCTCGACAAATAAAGTCGGTCGTCAGATGTCCGTGCGGACTCCAAGCAGCCCCAACTTTGGATCTTCGACCGCGGATCGGATAGGCTCTCCCTCGCAAGAGATTGGCGACCCCTTCACGGCCCTCTCTCCATCGTCAGCTAGCCTCCTCTCTAACGGAAAATCCGCCAATACCACGATGACCGCCCTTGCTGCATACCTGACCACCGTTTCCAATGACCCGTCGCTCAGACAGACCCGTGCTTGGAAACGCTTCGTTCATGTGCGCACCGACGATCTGCAGAGTGTACGTGCCGAGAGGGCGATCAAGCGCGTACGCTCCGATCTGGCTGCACATCTTCGCTCAAAGGGAGACGTGTCCGCACAACCCAGCTCGACCAACGTTAGTTCATCTAATCTCAGCGAGATAGTGGATGGCGTAGAGAGCATAAACGATACCGTTGAAGGGGAGGTTGTGTTGAATGACCCGGGTAGAAGTCATCTTCGAGAGGAGGATGTTAAAGAGGAAGCGGAAGACGCCGAGGCAAATGCACCATCGTCGCAGGACGTCGCGGAGCAGGCACAGCCCATCGAGATAGAGAGATCAGACGATGGCACTCCTGATGTTCCTCCAGCTGACAATGCAAAGGCCACTCATATCGATACGGATGCCGTTACGAATGGGGCTGTTGAAGAGGAGGAGACCACCCTACCTACTCCTGTTGCTGGTGTCTCAGCGTCGAGGATACCTCGCTCGCATTCGGCCGACCCCGACAGGACTTGTCGGCTTTCGCGGGTGTATACCTCGTCGACGCTGCAGGATGGTACATCGTCCGCCACCGGTGACGAATCGTCGATATCTACCACCGCTCGTCGTGCGGGCAAGAAACGTTCCCAGTCGACCGACCCCAGCCGCAAGAAAAAAGTGCAACGCAAGGTCGCCATCGACGACTTCGAGATGATGCGTGTCCTTGGGAAGGGTTGCGCGGGCAAAGTTCTCTTGGTGCGACATAAGATGAGCTCGGATCTGTATGCGCTCAAGGCCATCACCAAGCGTCACGTCTTGGCGCACCAGGAGCTCCAGCATACCTTGACCGAGCAAGCCGTCTTGAAGCGTATGGCAAAGGAGTCCAAGGACCCGTTCGTAGTCAAGCTCTGGTGGAGTTTCCACGACAAGGAGAACTTGTTCTTGGTCATGGTAAATCAGCGCTCCTTTTATACCGCCACCGATTGCAATATCATTGACTCCGTTCCATTTCCATTTCCCTAGGACTTCCATCCAGGCGGTGATCTTGCCACGCAGCTTGCACGTTGGGGCAGGCTAGGCCGTGACCGCGCACGATTCTATGCCGCGGAGATTGTCGAGGGTGTGGAAGGCCTCCACATGGCTGGTGTCATTTACCGTGACCTGAAGCCGGAAAACATCCTGATTGGGGCTGATGGACATATTGTCCTGACGGACTTCGGCCTTTCGAAAGAGTTTCCCCGTCGGGCATCGCCAACCACAGCACCACCTACACCTTCCGGATCTCGTGGAGAATTCTATCCCTCCCCAGGCAGCGAACCTACAACCCCGCCTTGGATGAAGGGCGAGAAAGGCCAGGACCTCTCCGCAGGTTGGCCAGGCCAGGGTGTTGTCCCGGCTGACACAACAACCACATTCTGCGGCACAGCAGAGTACCTTGCTCCTGAGGTTATTCAGGGACTGCCGTATAGCTACGAGGTCGATTGGTGGAGCTTTGGCACAATGCTTTATGAGATGTTGACAGGAATCGTACGTCAAGCGGCCAGCGCCTTCTTACGTTTTGTGCGAGAGGGGCTGACACCTATGCCGCAGACACCCTTCTGGGCCAATAACCATTCGGATATGTACGTCAGGGTGTTGCAAGATGAACTGCAATTCCCTGAAGACAGGGCGATGGACCAAGATACGAAGAGTTTAATACGGGGTGTAAGCGACCATCTGCCTTGTGGATGATCCTACATACTTATATGCACTTCATATAGCTACTTCAACGAAATCCTGCGTTGAGGATATGCGAACCACGGATCAAACGGCACCCGTACTTCTCGATGATGTGAGTAGAACGAGAACACACGCGATACTTATTTCTGATATAACACTTGGCATTTTAGCGATTGGTCGCACGTGTACTATAAACGCTACATACGTGAGGCATCTCTTCGAACTCGCTTGATTTTGCCTGCTTATACCCACCCCTTTCTTTTTTTTTCTATTAGCCCCCTATATCCCACCCATCGACCCTTCGAATGCCAGCGATACCCAAAACTTTGATGACACGTTCCTCGATATGGAACCAGTGATAGATGACCCCAATGATCAAGATCAAGTAGATACCGATCAGGAACGCGATCATACGGACGGTGAAACTGCAGACGGCGAAGACGCATACCCAACACCTTCCCACTCTCGCAGCCCGTCGGTGCACCCTGACGAGAGTGGCGTGGATGTGTTTGACGGTTATTCATTCAAGGGTCGTCATTCGGTCATTGTGGACGAGGAGGAAGAAGACGGTTCCGGGGATTCGGGAGAAGAGGAGACGGACGAAGAAGACATCCCGTCAGTTCTGACCGATATGTTAGATAGTCCCGCCCAGCCTCCTCGGGAAGCGGAGGTTATCGCCGAGTCTCCTGTCAGTGACGAGCAGTTGGCCGAGCGTGAGCCCAAGACACCGGAAGCACGGCCACAGGCACTTGTGGAGGAAACTCCAGAGCCAGAAAAGACTACGACTCCTGTGGAGCCAGCACTATCTGCCGATCTTTCGTCTACGCCCCGAACCACAGAACCACCTGCTCAGAACATTCCTGCAGCAGAGCCGGTAGAATCCGCTCCTCCCTTGCCTGCCAAGGATTCGAAACTGAAAGCTGCCAAGGTCCCCGCCTCCTCGAAGTCTACTGTTCGGAATACTCGTGGCCGCCGCGAAAAATCTGGTGTCCCTGCCTTGGACCGCTTCCTTTCTGATGGTCCTGATGAAGACGGAGATATGACGGAGAAAGATGATGATGATGATGACTGGGACTTCATCGAAGCTGATGGCGAAGATCGCAACGGTACTAAGGGTCCAAGTCTGTTCGCTCGTGGTGTTGTGGACCGGTATAGGCTGGCCGTGTTCCGCAAAGCGTCTACTCCATCTCAACGCATCGGTGGACGATCGGTCTCGGGCTTCTCGAAAGAGTCGGATCTCCATGCAGTGGAGCTTGCGGATTCCCCCAGTCCATCGGAAAAGCGTCGGGGTCGTGCGCCTGGCCTCAAGTTCCGAAAGACACCTCAATTTCTCAAAGGAAAATCACCGCCTTCGTCTTTCTCTGCCAAGAGCGCATCCACGATCAAGACATCTACACCGTCACATGCTACGACTAGCGCCACCATCTCGTCAACCTCGAGCAATGGTCTGTTGACACCGTCCGTATCGGCCGCGAGTACCATGGCTATGTCTCCATCGTTGAGGTCAAAAGAATCCGCCATATCGGTCGGAAACCAGAGTCAATCATCTGACCAGTCCAACGGCGAAACCGCAGAGTTCACCTCGCATCCGGCATCACCCGAGGCACCCAAGTATGCGTCTCATCACAGCGAGGAACCGGAGAAGCTGAAGAGCAAAAAGTTGAAGAAGTACAAAGAGAACGCGGAAAAGGTTCTCTCTCTCTTCGCTTCGCAACGTTAGTCGTCCATCCCCTCGCGTTGAGGGCTGGGTCCTTGACGCGGTCCGACGATCCGCATTTCTCGCGAATTTATTGATGCCGAGCTGAGCTTCATCTCCTCGCTCTCGCTCTCTCATTATCTCTATGCATTACCCATTACTTACCCGCACTTTTTTTTTCTCTTCATATTTTCATTGTCTCTTTTCTTCATTGTGGATTTGCTGCGCTAGCGTCGTGGCTTTACCCTTTTTCTTTTTCTTTACTTAAGGACGACACGGCGCTTCTGCTCTAGGTCATAATACGTAGTTGTGTCTCTTTTTCTGTCACTACAACGTTGCATTGCTGTTTTGCTTAGTCGTCCCCTCCCCTACTGTGCATTAAACGATAACAATCCCTCTTAGAACCTACGAGTCGGCTTAATATTTTCATCGTCCGGTTGCTTTTTACGTTCCTTCCTTTGACTCCGTTTGCAAGAAGGAAAAGAGAAAAATCGTGATTTCCGTATAATATACCACGTGTCCAATGCATATCTATGTCCGTCAAATTGCAAAGATAGTGCTTGTAGAAGAACGTATGTCCGTCCCAAGAGTCCAAAAGTCCATCGATGGGGCCTCATTAAATGAGACCATTAGGCAAATGTTACTCTACCAAAGTCTAAATCTACGTCGTCGTCGAGACGCGTTGTCTTCTTCCAAGACGTTGTTCTGTCGAATGACTTTAAGAAAGACGTTTTCCAACGTCGCCTTTTCTACAGTATATTCCTGAAAATCGCCTTGCGAGGAAAGAACGTGGAAGAGGCGGGCGAGCGACAATGGCGTGTCACCATCACCATCACCATCGGCATTGCCATTGCCTGGGCCTTCGCGGATCGGTACTTCGAAGCGCGTAGCGACGTCGTCTGCAAGACATGCGCCGGGGATACGACTCATGAGCACTTGGGCTCTCGTCACGTCTTCCCGGGTGGGACACGAAAAGTGGACTTGATACGTGCCATAACGTGCAGCGAGCTCCTCGGTGGTACCGATGGCTGTGGTGTGCCAGAAAGTGGTTGAGTTTGAAAACGTACGGGAGCAGAGGCTTTTGGGAACTTACCGAGCATCTTCTTGGATATGATGCCGACCTTGTTTGCGAGCGCGGATGCTTCTTCCATAGAGTCTGGTGGGGGGGAGATCGGTCAGCAGGACGGTCAGACGAAAACGACAGATCGAGATATGTGTGACGTACGGGTAGTGATGACGACTGCTTTCCCGACTGCAACGTTCCTCAGCGTTCCCCACATATCTCGCTTCATCTTCGCATCGATTCCAGTGGAAAACTCGTCTATGAGCACGACAGAGGGGTTGCCTAGAGAAACAAAGGAGACGTGTCAATGAAAGCTTTATCGGACGTGAACACCAGGGACTCACCGATCAATGCAATCGCGAGCGACAATTTACGTTGGTTTCCACCCGACAGCTGGCTCGCCAATCGGTCCGCATACATGTTCAACGAGGTCGCAACCATGAGCGACTCGATGTTGGCGTTCAGTTCGGACCCACGCTTGAGTCCCTTGAGACGTCCATAGATCAACAAGTGTTCCCGGACGGTCAGTTGGGCGTCGATGGCGGTGAATTGGGGGCAGACGCCGAGCGCCAGACGTGCGTTGCGTGGAGAGTTGACGACGGAAATACCCTTGATCTTGACATCCCCTGTGTCGGGGACGACATCACCTCCTTCAACGAGCTTTCAGTGGAGAGGACAGAGAGGACAGAACGAAACACATACGAATCATGTTGAACGTCGTCGTCTTGCCTGCCCCGTTTGGCCCCAGCATAGCGAATATGACGTCCCCAGAAACCCCAAAGGAGACATCGTCTACCACTCTGTTCCCAGCAAACGACTTGGTGACATGAACGACACGTAACGCGTCGCTCGAGTGCGCGACTGCCCTCGCCTCCTTCGCGACATCCTGTCTCGATATCTCGTTGGCGGCGAGGTTCTCGTCGAGTCGTTCTTGCTGTTTGCGCGTCCTCAAGAAACGGCGTGGAATAATAGATCCGGAGTCGGCCCAGACAAGAATACCGAGGAGGGCAAAGCCGTAAACGAACAGATATACAATCGGCCCGCCGTATCGCATGATGTCACCCATGGCAGAAGTTGTGACGGGCGTGGACCCATCACAAAGGAGCGAGAACAGATTGACTGAAACAAAGGCTGAGCGCAACTGTCCCGCGAATTCAGTAAGATGCATGGTAAGCGATCGATCGAATTAACTTACCACGCTGGCAACAGGTGAGAGGACCGATAGGGTGAAATCTGGCGGAAAACCTCTCAAACAGAGTCAATAATACGATGTGAGTATCGGCTTACGGATAGTCGTAATTATCTGGGTTGCTTGCGAGGTCTTTGCATATGTGAGGGTGAGGAGGTAGCCAGCCAGGTACAACTGAAAACGACTCAGTATGCCACACCTACTCCTCGCTCGGGTTTTCACTTACAACATACATAACAATCTGATATCCGGCGACAGCGGCGAACGACGTGAGGGGGGATGACATGAACAACGAAAAACAATACGAAAACAGCGCGCCAACGATGCCGTATTGTACAAGGACGACCCACTGATCGAGGTACTGTGAGCAGCTGGCAAGAGGGCAAGAAAAGTAACTCACGAACAACCCGAGCCCATAGAACTGATTAGTAACAGTAGCAAAGATGATGATGATGATCGTGGCGATAATAACACCAAAGATAGAGTCCCAGAGCAAGTGGCCAAGCCAAAGACCAATCGGGTCTGATAAACCATTCGAGAGCTGCATCGCTTGGACAGACGATCGTCGCTCCCGCGAGACATACAGCGAGAAGAATGCAGGGTATACGGCCTTGGGAAACGAGTAAATACATGGAAAATGAGTCGACTCCGGAAGCTTACCATGGCGGCCCCAAAGAATGCGACCCACTTCAAGTCTACAAGTGTTCCCCCTGCAATCGGAGGGAAGCTCGCATAGTTGGCCATGATGATGCTAGGTGTGCCCGCCGTGTTGCCCGACGCGTTCAATGCACGGTTATAAAGAATGTTCGTAGCCAGATTCAACAACGTAGGACCTGTCAAACCTGGAGGAGGAGTGGCATCCCAAGCAACCAATGCATCGCCTGTTTGCATGTCGATCGATATACCACCAATGGAGATGTTAAGGTAGTCCTGTTGGATCGTGGAGACAAATGTGGCATTATCGGGGATGTTTTCCGTCAACATGAACCTAGTCGATTGACCGAGTGTCGTTGTAATATCGGGCGGTGATTCCAATATGCTAGCGTTGGGAGTGGACTCGATACGGCCAATGGGCGAGACTGGCAAATAGAGGGGTACTACAGTCTCATTCTTGAACTGGACCGTGCACGACGGATTTTGGCCCGACAAAAAGACCAAAGGTACGCAGGCTCCACAAACCGCAATGAGGACAGTAAGAACAGGTGTAAGCCAACTTCTGCGTGTAACGAGCATCCGCTTATAGAATATCGTCAGCGCTTGACTGAATGGCGATCGTGCACGACCATCCGCCAGCACGAGTGGGGAAGGAGCGGAAACTGCTCGCAGGGGGTTTGGGATGGTCGGCGCCAATCCACTCTCGGTAGAATGCATCGTCTTCACCCCACTGTCCGGTGTGCGAACTCGGGACTCAGATTCCATCAAATCGAGGAAGATGTCCTCGATCGAAGTTCCCAGTACGTCAACGGATGTGATATGATAGTTTTCAGCCTCGGTTTGGAGCAGCTGAAGTACCTTCACAACCACGACCGAGTCCTTGGACTTGAGGTGGTACGCAGCAAGCGTGGGGGACGACTGCGACAGTGTGCACTGTGGCGCAAGCTCCCGAACGTGATCCAGGACCTCCAGCGATGAGTTCGCAGGATCCTTTTCGTCCACGTCCTTGGAGTCGAATGTAACCTGAATGCTATAGCCTTGCCCAAGGTTTGTCTTGAGTGCGACGGGCGATCCCTCTGCTACCAATTTTCCAGGTGCAGCCAAGATCGCGATGTGGTCAGCGAGCAGATCAGCTTCGTCAAGGAAGTGTGTTGTGAATACAATGGCCCTGTCGTGCTTCACCGATGTCAGGGTTCTCCAGAGTGCGCGACGTGACAAAGGATCGACGCCTGACGTGCACTCATCAACGAGAACGATCTTGGAACCACCAATGAGTCCGATAGCGAGTTGAAGTTTCCTCTTCTGTCCCCCAGAAAGCGTGTTGGCGTTCGAGTGTATCTTCTTTCCAAGGTCACAATCACGCAATAGCTGTTCGTAGTCACCGTCTTCGCTCGCAGAATGCGAAGAGTACTTGATGGCGCGCCAGACCCGGAGAGTTTGGTAACATGTGAGGTCCGGGAACAGAACATTCTTCTGCGGTACTATTCCGAGCGTGCCACGTGGGGGATGTCTCACACCGCCCTCGAAAGTGATGGAACCCGAGCTACGTCCAATGAGGTTTGCAATGATAGACAGTGAAGTCGACTTTCCAGCGCTGACAATCTGTCATTAGAGCAATCGTCCAACTTATTCCTTGTATAGACTCACCCATTGGAACCTAGCAAGACAAAGATACCGGACTCGGGGATGTCCAATGAGAGATCAGAAACGGCAGTGACCGGTCCTTTCTCACGACTGAACAAGGAGGGAGTGAAAGTCTTACGAAGGTTCTTAATAGAAATGGCTATCCCGTTGGGGTGCGGAGGAAGTTCCTCCCGCTTCCGCCTGCGGAAACATGACCAAAAGCCACCCGACGGTTCTTTTGCATCGTAGAGGCGTCTCTCAAGTAGCACTCCGAGATATGGCCACAGAAATACATCAATCTGGAAATTTTGATGAGAGAAAGGATCTAGGAGGGATGAGACAGTGCTCACAATACAGGCTATCAGGATTGGGAGAAGCGTAAGGTGGTCGTCTGGGTCTGGGCTGAGGAGGTTGGTGGGCATAAGGTGATTCTCATAACCACACATTGCACGGGTGGCAAAGATGTAGAATCCGGGAGGGAAGACAAGGGTGAATATCGTAGCCGCAGCGGTACTCGCGCGAGAGAACACGAGTGCAAGAATCGCGAACAGGATGGACAAGAATGTTGATACCACAGCGGCGAGTTGGGGACTCTTCCCGAAAGGGGCAGCCACAAAGAAAGTCCAGCTGGCGAGGGAGAAACCAAGTAGAAGATGCACCACGAGAACCAGACCACCATTGGTTTCCGTGAAAATTCGGTAATGCCATATCAGCGCCACGATGATCCAAGCCGGAAGGTACGCCAGAGATATGCCAGCATGCCATGATCTGTGAAGCAAAATGAAGCTATGAGGACCATTATTGGAGGGAAAGATGAGCATACATTATCCGAGCTGAGTCGAGGAGTCCCATTGCCTTCATGTGGCTAGTCAACAGATTAGCTCGTTCACCAGTGAAAGCTCCAGGGAGTTGATAGGCGATGCCGACATAGCAAACAAATCTGGCATACATGTAAGTGCTAGACGAATGCCCAGACGGTGGATACGTACAGAGCGATGACGAGCAGAGTCCTAATGCCCCTGATGTAACCTGATAGAAAAAAATGAATTACGAATACACCAGGCAGTGATGTGAGCACCGACTCAATCTCAAACTCGTCGCTTGCTCCTGGTTAGTCTCTTGCGTGTATGGCCATTCCAAAGGTGTCGGAATCGATTGCCCTGCCGCTCTGAGAGCGATAAGTGCCTGGGATGATGGGTTCAACATCAAGATTTATATCATGTGCATCCAACACTACCTCATCTATCGCTAGTTGGAGTGGCAGAATGCGAGTTTCAAAATCACTCGTGTGGCTGTAGACATCGATGTATACGAGACCCGCATCGGCGCTTATTGTATAGTCGATAGGAGTGGTATCTGTGGGAGAGAGAGGCAGGTAGTTGAATGCAATGGCAGCGTAACACTGTGAGATCAGATTGAAGTTCTGTGGGCAGTTGGAAGGGATGTCTGTGGCGTTGGCAATCTGTTTGACAGCGCTCAATTGGTGTTCATTAAACCCGCTGGTTATGTGCGCCATGACGGCACTCGCCGACGGATTCGCAGTGCCATTCGTGCCGTCCGCCCATATTAGAGTCAGAGAACCGTCGAATTGCGTGGTGAAGTTGTAAATCGGAGCGGGAGTGCCCATGCCATACTGTAGGGATATTAGGAAAGGACACATTCAAACGGACCGAACGCACGTTGTTGGACTTTGCGAGGAATGTCTGAGCGACGGACAGAAAGACTGCGAAGGATATCAACAGGGTCTCGGGCAAAAAAAGGCAAACGGGATACCTCCATATGCGATTGGGAGCAGGACACAGCGCACCAAGTTGAGCTATATGACCTGTTAGACACGTCACCGTCAATAGAGACCGCCCGGGTAGACTCACGAGTTTGTGCTTGGATAGAACTATCCAATTCTTCCAAAGAAGAGCTGCGAACTGCCTGAGAAACAAACCCGGACCCATGTTGCCAGTGGTGTTGTCCTCGAGGGTGAAGTTATGAACAGGACCTCATGAGAGGGCTATGCATTGACAGCGCAGGAAGGCACCGCTCAGGGTTAAGAACGATTGACATGGTGAGTCCTGTGGGAGAGATATGTTTAGTTACCGTTGTGCATACTCTGCGGCGGTGGTTTCCATTGGTGGAGTATTCATGCCGCCATGGTAATATATAGCCTTTCCAACGCTGGTATGTACGACGACCCCCAAAGTTACCATCCTTGCGCCTCGGACGTCCGCAAGTTCCTGATAGAATGCCTTCTCGTTCATAAATCTTTACCTTCTAGCCGTGTAGTCGATATCGGGGACCAAAGTACACCGTGAGAAGCCGTCGGACACTGGTTGCGACACCAACTGCGGCACACACTCAGCATGAGTGACTCGCAGGCAAGCTAATTTTCCCCCGCTGCCAGGCCGCCCATGCCTTCAACATGCTTGGCTGTGAAAAATGACGGTCTGGCCCTTCCTTGCCGTGATTAACATACCTAGAACCTGAGAGAATCGGACACAGCCCAAAATTAAAATCGGCGCCCACCGCTCGTCACAAGTTTGTGCCTTAGAAGACTTATACTTGGCTCCGGCAGAATCAACGGACCGAGTTCTGACTCACGGATGTGCTGTCCGATCGGGCCGCCTTCGACTCTTCACACTATATTTGGCTCGCACTAGTCACTATCGGATGCTCTTCAACGCGCCGATCAACGCGATGACGGTTACTCCCATCACATCATTTCCGGAATTCTTTGATACCGTACGTATCGGAACCCAGCTTATGACGCACCATCTTTTCGAGTTATATCCCCTAGATAAACAGCGACCAGGTCGTCTTTATCGATTTTTGGGCAGAGTGGTGCGCATCATGCAAGGCGATCAAGCCCATCTATGAGGGTCTATCCAACGACCATGGCGCCGTCGCAAAATTTTACAGCCTTGATATAGACAAGCATGATGATATTAGCCACGAGGTCCGCGTTACCAACGTACGTCTAGGTCCATTACGCCGCATCACATTCAGAATGCCCTCGCAAAGGTACCCACCATCATCGCCTTCAAGGATGGAAATCCACTTGGAACAAGAGTGGGTGCAGAACGGGAACCACTTTCTGTTCGTCTTCCCTTCGTGGATATATGGTGGGATGTCTGATCTACCGTTTCGTTTTAGGCGTTCGTTGCAAAACATGCTCCTGTGAATTGAGTCTCGCCTTGTCACATATCTGTAGCGATACACCAAACTCCATACGTTCATAAAATTACAGTGCTGTTGGTATTATCAAGAACACACTTGAAAGTTTGACTGCATCCACTGGCCGACCGCCCCATCTACGGGACAACCAAAGTCTCCTCGAACTCCACCGAGTTCTTGTCTTGCCAGTCTCTCTTAAAGAAAGTTCTCCTGTCAGGTAGAGCCCCAAGCTCCGAATAGTCCACCTCAAACGGCTCAATGACCAACAACGTAAAATTCGACAGCGCGGTTGCCAAATTCTTCTTGTCCTCCTCGTTCTCCGCCTCGCCCAACTTGGGCAGCTTCACAGGCCACTTCTTCATCTCCTCCTCCCCACCTTTGAGCGGCGTACCCGGGA
>JBBPNR010000881.1:0-15593 GCA_038091015.1 Boletus vermiculosoides
TACCCAGGTCTTAGGGTATTCTGGATCATACCGGGTGATAGGAGACTTCTATGAAGTTCTACAGGATTCTACCCTTATCTATGATATAGTATTCTAGCCTTTACCATATGGTCTAACCTATAGCAATAAGACCTCTTATCTATAGGTCTTAGGGCTTTACCATAAGGAGTTGTTCATATACATTCCAACTCCTCTTTAACCTTATACCTTAGAGTACTTATACTGTGCTGGATGCCCTACTATCTACTAAGGACTTTGAGACTCTTCTCATCTGTATTCTATACAGAGATCCTTAATAGGATTTACCTTATTCCTTATTCCTTCTGTGTTCTTGTTCTAGTCTTTGTGACTATGGGACTTGTTATGCTTCAAGGAACTATTGTCCTCAAGCTCATTCCTTCACCTCTACTCCAACACCACTCTCTGACCTACTCTATTGAAGTAGAGACTAACAGTTTTCACTCACCACTTCTTGCTGCTACTACCTCTTCACAGGTCTGTGAGTAGCTCCCACTCAACCATTGTTCTCCATACTGTTGTCACCCCACATATTCCTCTGTAAGGACACAGATAGTTCTGATAATGTGGTCTGCCCTTACACAAGTCCTGAGTCCTGTATTTCAGAGTGTCAGAGGTAGTAAGACTTAAGACATTAGAATGTCAAGTCAAGTGAAGGTTTCAGAGGTGAGTTGTCAAGACTCAGTCAGAGAGGAGTAGAGGATAAGCTAATATTTGAACTGAGGAGTTTACAAGAGGATCTTGGAGTATATATAGTATGGAGGAGCATAGCATTAGTAACAGAGTTCATAGGGTTTGTAAAGATTTGGAGTACAAGTGTTGCCAGAGCTGTGCTCCTAAGTGAGACACAGGTTCAGAGACAAGTAAGAAGTGGAACTAAGATGAATGGGAATAGTTGAGGAATGTAATGTAATGTAATGAAGGTGGATGTAAACAGATATATAAGAAAGTCCAGAGGTCAGGAGTTGTGTCTCTAAGGAGAATGTACCAGAGTTTGCAGTAATGTAACAGAGTTGTACTTAGGAGATTTCAGGATATGACAGCCTCATCATTACCTGGTCTCTCAAAAGTCAAGACCATTCCTGTCATTCATGCAAAATCAAAGATGTTCACCTTTGCTTCACCTGCTATGTGGTAATCCATTTTTGATGTTAAGTGTGAGGAAGAGTTCCTTTGTTGTGGCAAAAGACCTCGACCAGATCACTGATGCATGTGATGCACAGAAACAAAAACAAAAACATGCAATGCCCACAAAACATGCCCACTTGTATTAAAATTGCCTGTTATCTCTGTGCCAGTCCTGGTCATGATCAAGTCTGCTGGTCACAAATGTTACATGGCACACATTAACAGTGAGACATTCTATTTTCACTCTGCTGTGCAGTACTCAGCTAGCATTCACTATTTAGTATCAATAGCAGAGTTTGTATTCTTATGAACCTTGTGTGTGCAGCCACTCCTTCAATGATTCATTGGTGGTTTCACTCACCACAGGTATGGATGTCACAAAGGCAGGAAGTGGTTATCTGATGCTCTTTCCAGGGTAAAATAATTTTTTTGTACCAACAGCCCAAACTAGCAATTCCAGCCAAAGTTTGACTTTTGATGGCCAACATGTGTTATCCAGCATGTCTCATGCCTCAGGTCCCCATGAGGACCAATCTCTAGGTGATTTACTCCAGGCAAGGAAAGAAATACTTTATTTTGATTATTCAGTTCTGAGGAGCAAATTACCTGCTTCTAGATGGCCTTTCCATAGTGACTACCAGCAAATTATGGAAGAGAATCGCCTTCACCATACACAGTTAAGAAGTGCAGAAGTGAAAGATTACAAAGTCAATCACTTTTACCACCATCCCCTTATCTCAATCATTAGGAAAAAGATTACAAATCCAGTTCATGCATCACTCTTCCTTTTTGAGCCATATAAACTATTCATGACAAGATGGCCCTCTGTGTCTGGCTTGGACATGAGCATTTCATCATCATCATGCACATTTATGAGTATGCCACATCTCTCCTATGACCTGCTGATTTCATCACCCATTTGCTCATATATTTCATCCTTCACTGCCTTCCTGTTTGACAGTTCTGGCATGTCATTGCATTGCTCCCAACCCTGACTTCCTCTGCTTGTCTATTGGTCCCAGTGTTGCTGCCTGGATGTTGTGGAGGCCATGGTGGACAAAGTCTTCTTACAATCAACTATAGTGATGTGCTAGGATGGTTGGGCAAAGATGATAGATGGAAACACTTCATTATAGTCTATTTGACTGCATAGCTCAAGGTTTGCAACTAATTCATAATTTCATAGACATGAACAATTGTATTATGGTAGTCTTAAGCCACTCATTGGTCATCAGGACCTTTGCAGATCAAAACCCATCCCTTGAAACCTGCACATTTATGTACCAAGTGGAACTGCTCCAGCAACATCAGCCTGCATAGTTACATCAATCATCCTTTGTGCAACCTTTTATAATGCTGTGATGGTTGGGTAGCTTTGTCCTCTTTTGTTGCTCACCATTCTGTAGGACAACAGCAATCTTGCAATACTAGACCATGAATATGGTCCCCTTTGTCTGATCCAGCTGTCAAAACACCTCATCAGTTGGCCTGCATCAGTGGGGACAAGTGGAGGTCAGAACTTTGGATGGTGTGTCTGTGTGGCATTTGGAGGGGTCACCATTGATGTTATCTCAGTCATTGTCCTATGACCTTATCCCATGATATGAATATCTGAGATGATGTCCTTCAGGTCATGTTTTATTTTATTAAGTGACAAGGTATTTAAGGGCATTTCAAAAAAGCTGAGCCTCAGCTCCATTCTTTCTCTTGAAAGCTTCAGCTTGCTCACTCCTCATCTTCTATGTCTAACTCAACTGATACTTTGGTTACTGCTTCTCCCAACTCATTGGCTATAGGACAGAAGAGGCCACAATCAAATGCTCTGCACACAGGCCCTAGGAAACAACTGTACATCCTGCACACTACCAGTGAGATGTTTGTTACTGATTCCAGTCAGAAGCATCCAGGACCCTCTGGTATACCATGGACGACACTTAGGATGTGTAGTTTATGGCTTTTCCAGCATCCAGATATCACTCACTAATGGTCTTGTTATGATGGGTGAACTAGCTGATAGAGACATGGAGATGTTTCCTGAGCAGTGAGTGCTTGCTTCAGACATAGTCAAGCCCACCCCTAAAAATCCTTTGCAATGAAAAGAAGAAGTTTACCATGTTTCTCAAGTTGCTCAAATTGGTTCCATCACTTGAAGGTCATGTCTTGTCATCCAATGGGGAAGAAGTGGTTGCCATAGCTAAGCTGGTGAGAAGAATTCACTGTGAACCAATGTACTAGCTGAGCTAATCATTCTTGTAGATCCAGAAAGGGGTGAACGGCACTAGGGCTGATGACATAAAGGGAATGAAATGTGCAATTATCAACTGGATCACCCTGAAAGGTCAAACACTGAATCCACACATTCCCTGTAATATGAAATCTGGTTGAGGCTTCCACCACAAACATACCAGTATGCTGCTTTGTCCAATTGGATATGATTGGTCTAATACCAAGTATGGACATCATTAATCCAGCTAAACTACCATTCTCACAGACGTATTGCAGAATCAAGGAGAAGTTGTACAGTGTGCAGCTCCATGTTGTGGGAGATCAATGGCCTATTTTTTGTGCACAAATGATACATATGATGCAGAAGATCCATGGAATGGTTTGTTGCATACCAGGATCTTGGTATTAGTAAGTCTTTTTTTAATGCTCAATTATAAACTTAGAGATCATATCAAACAGGCTTACAAGCATGTACTCACCTCTCTGAGTTCTGTTGATGTCAAAGAGCCAAAGGCCATACATTCTTGCAATGCTTGCATCCATGGGATGCACACTGTAATGAAGGTGTCAATCACTTACATTGTGACACAGGTATGTTCTTTGGTTTGATCATGTCTGTTTAATGACTCATGCTTTTGGATAGGCTCATTTTGCCTTGACATCTGCCCAAGTCTTTTCACACACAAATCTTTTGACAAATTCAGAGTGTTTTTATAATAGCATACTTGAACTCCTTGATGATCCAGAAGAGAAAGAGGAAGTCAAACTGCTCCTGCAGTGGTGGAATAGGCAAGTTCTTGTTGTATCCAAAATGCCTATGCTAATGTTGTCATAGACAGATTTTCTTGACCAATGCTGAAAACTCTCACTTGTATTCCAAGAACAGCACTCTGGCAACAATTCATTGCAGGCAGGCAGTGCTCAAAGCTGCAGCCAATGCCCCCAGGCCAAGCACATGTGCTGCAAGCTCCACATCCACTGTCCAAGATGCTGCTGCCTGAGATTGATATGTCCAGTATTTGTAGTCTTCTGAAGTTGCTAGTCTTTGAGTTGTTCTTCTTCTTATGGCCTGCCAGGGTACTCTTACTTTAGACTATTGTGTTCATGATATCATGTCATAGGGTGAATGCAATAGATAATGTCCTGTTTGCTTTCTTCCTATGTGATTGCTGGTGTTCATTAATGTCAATTATTGATGAAAGAGCAAATATGCAGGTCAGATCTGGCCTCAAGACAAATTAGCTTACACAAACCAGCACTGATACAACTGGTCAGATCTGTCATAGAGGTGAATCAGCTCATACATTCATTATGGATATTAATGGTAAGGTTAGGAGTTCTGATACCAATGATAATATGTGGAAGTGAGATGATTTTGATCTATGCTGTCAATGCTCCCAAAGAATATATAGCATTATCAATGTGTGTATCATTATGATATAACTTATATTATTTTGCAGTGTAGATAAAGCTATCTATAACATTATCATTTTATTAAAATTTTCCTGATGTTAACACAAAGGTCAAGTGTGTGTGGCCAGGCACAGAGAAGACAGAGAGGTGACAGAAAAGGACAGAGTTGGTATCTCTACAGGTGAACAAGAAAACTTTGAGTGTGGATGGAGGGAGGAGTGAGTGGCTTGAAGGAGTTGAAGTTGGATGAAGTGAGTTTGGACTGCCCAGAGGCTGCCCAGGTCTCAAAGGAATTCCACCATCTCCTTAAGGCAGAGAAGTTGTACAGAACAGAGCAGGAGGTTGATGAGGATGGGAATGTGGAAATGGAGGAGTTGGAGTTGGAGGAGTATAGGCAGTTGAGCCCATCCAGAGTGATGGTGGGTTGGGGGGGCAGGCAAGTGGAGGAGCAAGTGGAGGAACAAGTGAAGTGGTGAGCAGAGAAGAGGATGGGAAAGAAAGTGGAGAGGATTGTGAGAAGAGCAGAGAAAGTGGAGAGGATGAGGAAATGTATGTAGTTGTACAAATTGTTTCCTTTTGCAATGCAAGATTTTGACTCATCATGGTGTGGAGTAAGGTCCGGGTTTGATTGAATATCAGAGATGGAAGTTTTGGATGAGTTTAGAGACATGGCCAAGTTCAGTGGCCAGAAACCATGAGGTTTTGTCATCAGTACCTTCATATCCAGGCCAATGCACCAAGTACAGCAACTTGCAATTTCTTCATTGTTGATCTATCTTGGAGTCAAGGATCTTGGAGATCTTGTACTCTGGTTCACCATCTACTTCAATTGAAGGTGGCAGGGATTGTACCCTGTTTGGAATGGTGTTGGGTACAGAAGGTTCTAATTGTGAGATATGGAAGATGGGATGTATGGATTTCATGGAGTTAGAAAGTTGGAGCATGAAGGAGTGGAAGCCTGCCTAGACAATGATAGTGTAGGGCCCTAGGTTTTTCTCAGAGAGTTTCTTAGAGGGCCTGGTAGAGTAGAAGTACTTTGCCTTAATGAATGCCTGGTCACCAATTTGAAGTCTGGTGCTGAAGTTTGCTTGGCATCTGTAGGTCCTTGGTATTGCTTTTGGGTGGTAGCCATCTCCTAATGAAGGAACTGATGGAGGGAATCAAGGTTGACAGAGTATTCACATGCATTTGCAGAGATGAGGTCTCATTCAGAATGTATGGTGATGTTGGAGTGGTAACCCTTTTTAGCAAAGAACGGAGAAACTCCAGTAGTAGCACTTAGAGTGTTATTATATGGAAACTCTGTGAGAAGCAGGAGTTCGGACCAGTTGTCTTGCTGGTAATTGCAATACACTCAGAGATACTGCTCCAAAGTCTGGTTCATACATTCTATCTGACCATCTTCTTTAGGGTGATAACCAGAGATAAAATGAAGGCAGATGTCTAGGGCTTTTCCAAGTGAATGGAAGAAGTGTGACACAAATTTGGAGCCTCGATCGGAGGTGATGTGGAAGGGAACTCTGTGCTTTGAGAAGATATGGAGTAGGAAAAAGGTTGCTAACTCTGGAGATGTAATTGTATTGTGTGTAGGGATGAAGATGCACTGTTTTGACAGGCAATCTATGACAACAAGTATAGTGGTGTATCTGGAGGATACAGGAAGTTGTTTGGTGAAGTCCATGGAGATGGAGTTCCATAGCTTCTTGCAGATGAGGAGTTGTTTCAACAACCCATAGGGCTAGTGTCTTGGAACCTTCACACAAGCGCAGGAGGTACAGGAGGAAACATATTCCTTGGTGAATGTTCTGATCCCTGGCCATGTATATTCACAGCAAATAAGTTCCAAAATCCAGTTCTGGCCAAAATGTCCAGAGAGTGAATGATCATGTTTATATCAGAGAACTCGGAGTTGGAGATCATTAGCATCCAGTACATAGATGTGTTTGTCAAGATGTAGGAATCCATCATTGTCAACAGACCAATGAGACTTAGAGGAATCTGGAGAGGACATATGGAGTTTGGCCAATGAGTTGAAGGGAAGTGTAGAAAGGATAACACTATGGAGTTTCTTCATATCAAAGAGAGTGCTAGCTCAGAGGACTGGAGCTGCTAGGTAGGAAGCTTGGAGGAACAAAGTGAGCTGTTCCTAAGTGAATACTGGACAGAAATTATGAGGGTTGATGCAAGCATAGTCCTTATCCCACTCTTTGGAATAGATATCCCAGCATCTAGTGAGGGCATTGGGCATTGTGCCAAGGCATCTGGGGCAGAAATGAACAACCATGTTGAACTGGGAGAGGAACTCTGACCACCAGACTTGACATCAGGTCAGGAGTTTGGAGGTCACAAAATACTCCAGGTTCTTGTGGTCAGTAATGACATTGATTGCAGTGCTGGAGTCTTTGAGGTAATGATGCCAAGTCCAGAAGGACTCATGGATGGCAGGTATTATGGTTATTATGACACCCCCAGCCTTTTTCCTTCCCATGGCTTTGTAACTCTCACAAAACTATTCCAACCACCTGACTAGGCACCTCCTCACACTCATTTATGCTTAATCCAACATGTCTTGCATCACCCTAGGACACTGCCTCTTTGGCTGTTCTCTCTGATCACTAAACCTCCATTGCCCCATCATGGATCTTCCCTAGATCTCCCCTGGATCTATCCAGGATATTCCCTGGATTTATCCAGGATATTCCCTGGATTTATCCAGGATATTCCCTGGATCTTCCCTGAATCCTTTTAACTGTATCTTTGACATCTTGTGAAATGGTCCAAAGCACTAATGCTTCAGGCAACACCAAACTATTGATATCAAGTCGAAAGACTGGAAGAAGGAAGAATGTGAAGTGAGCCCTAAGGTCTCCTGAGTCCTGCTTTAGATGGAAGTATCCAAAGAGACTAGACTGGAGATTCCAGCCATAGTCCTCTGGGTTTATATATTCATACTAGGTGTGTACATGTTGTGTCTAGATCTACTGATCTAGGGCATAGGGTAGACAGTAATTAAATACATGAGGCATAGGCATGTGGAATGGAAGGAGTGGTGATTAAATACACATGTTGATGGTGGGAGTGAAATGGAAGCATGACGGAAATGAACGTGAGAAATAATATAACCATATCGGGATTGGATCTCAGATCTGATTGGGAAAGGAGAAAAGAAACAAAGTGTGTCCATGGCATGAGTCCATCTAGTGGCTCTAGAGAAAGTGAAAGTGACAATAGTGAGCACACGTGACTATCACGTGATCCGATAAGATAAAGAAAAAGAAAATCCAATTACGACCATAACATCTTGGATGCAGCATCGCCACTCTCCTTGTGTTGAACCACCACCTCACCTCAACATTACCCCTCTCTTGTGTTGAGCTCTCATTGCACTCCACACCACCTGACCTATCATGTGCCATCATGTTGCAATGTGACACAATGATTCCTATGACATGTCTATGCATCTCATATCTTCCCATGAGACACAATCATTTCCTTTCTCATCTTTGTGCTTACCAGACTGGCACTGGTCCTACTTATTCCAGTTATACCATTACTATACTTAACAGTTACCATAATTGGCAGCACATAGATCATACCTGCCCTAAAGCCCTTACAGCTGGTGTATATAAGTGAGAGCTCTGCTCTAACACCTCTTTCTTCTTAATCTTGATCTACACTCCAAGTGTACCCCTTACTGGTATATGCTAGTGCCTATAGATCTTGTTCCTTGCAATCCTCTCCTGCTCACCTCTATGCTCACCCTCCCCTCTATCTCCTTCCTTGTCCACATCTCACAAAGGATAATATAGGAATACTGTGTCCAACCACCAATGTACTATCCTATGGTTCTCCATTCTGAGAACCAGGACCTGACCTCATTGTTGTTGACCCATCCCAGTCAATGACCATTGACTCTTCCTCACCCTTGTTGTCTTAAGCCTACTCCTCATAATAGTGCTTGGCACTCTATCCTTAGTCCACCTGTTGTGAACATCTCCATTCTATCTAGTCACTATCTAGGGACTCCTCAGCCATCCTACCTGGCTCTGCTAGACCAGCTTCTTTACTCATGTTGGGAAACTAGCCATATCAGCTAGGAGTACACTTTGTGTACCATTGTCACAGTCACTGGTTGTGATCATAACAGTGAGGAGCTCCTTGTCATGGGTGTTATAGTTGAGCTCCAGAGCAGAGTGTGTGTGAGAGTAGAAACAAACAGGCCAAATTTCATCATCTGGACAGTGGATGGAGAGAATTCCAGTGATAGTATAGTCAGAAGCATCAGTTTCTACAATCAATGGAGCATCAGGAATCCAATGGGTCAAAATAGGAGTAGTGGTGAAGGCTTCCTTCAACTTTCAGAAGGCAGAGCAACAGTCATTAGAGAAAGACCAAGGAGTACCCTTGTACATGAGATATGTCAAAGATACAACAATCTTGGAGTAGTTTTCAATGAAATGCTAATAGAAGTTGGCAAATCCAAGGAAGGACCAAATATCCTTCACTTTCTGAGGCTCCAGCCATTCCTGTATGGTTTTGACTTTCTTAGAGGATGTTACAAATTGTCATTGCATCTAGTCTTTTCTTCTTATCTTAGACTACCTATGCCTCTCATTCATTATCTACAGGCAACCTTGTTTGAACACTGTCACTGCCTAGTTATTTTCTTTTCTTTTCTTCGCTGACCTAATTTACACTTTCCATCTCCTTCCATGATATTCCATCATCAGTCAGCATCTTCTTACCAATCATTCTTTCACCTGCTATGAAGTTCTGTTTTCTTCTATTTGTCCTTTTATTCTCAATTCATATTTAAACCCTCGAAGTTCTACTTATATCCTTAAGTTAGACCTACCTGGTATAACCACATTTTTGCCCTTGAACCTCAGTTCTCTAAGTCGTCACTGTACTTTTGAGTCAATGCTCCTTATTTACCCTCATCATTGTAGAAGTCCTACAACTCCACCGTCCTAGTGGAAGTCCCACAGGATCATTTACCTTTGTCGTTGTAGAAGTCCTACAACTCCTAAGTCCATTAGTAGAAACCCTCAAAAGACTGAGTCTATTACTATCCCTACCCGGGCTAGTCATAACAAAAGGTCTAACTTTGCCTGAAGCTACCACCATTGTAGTCTTCCACCATTTCCTCTCGATTCCCTCCCCTGACCTCTTGCTGGTGGCGTGGACCCCCAGGCGAAGACTCTGAACCATCGAACTCCAAACAAGAAGAACCATCTCCTGACTCTGACCCTGACCTTGCACTTCCGTCCTTCAAAGATCAAGACAAGACTTTAGATCTCTCTCATAATCTCTCCTCATCATTACACATCCCTTGACAACCGACTCCCCCATCCCCTACTCCCACAACCTCTAGACCCCTCTTCTCCATTCCACCCCCCGCTCCCCCACTCCTGCCTCCACCCCCACCGCCATTTCCTCGAGCCCCTCCCCCATCCTTCCCACAAAGTCCACTGCCAACTATGTCTCACAAATCCACTGAACTCCGCATTGCCACTCCTGAGAAATATGATGGCTCCTTTGAGACTACCCTCCAATGGCTCCACACTGTCCAGTTTTATCTCCATGTAAACAAAGACACCTACAAAGACAACAATAAACAAGTTGCCTTCACCCTCTCTTACATGACCTCCAGACCTGCTCTTACCTAGGCAACCACCTTTCAAACCAAATACATCACCAGGACCACCATCAACCTGGGAACCTTTGCTGATTTTATCACTGAATTCAAGAAATCCTTCGAACACAAAGACATTACTGGCAATGCCATCACTTGGCTCTCCACCCAAAGGATAACCAAAGGAAAGAATGGAGTCTTCTCCCCTTCATTAAACCAATACATCTCCAAATTCCAAAACTATGCTGGAAGAGCAGGAATCACCAACCCAAACATCCTTATTGGATATTTCTCTGCTGGAATTCCCCCTTCCCTCATAAAAAGAATCATGACCATGGACACTGTCTCCTCCACCATCACCAAATGGTATGCCAAAGCCATTCACTTCCAAACTCAGTGGAAACGAGCTGACAAGATCGCTCAACGAAGCTCCAAACCTTACCAAATGACCTACCACTCCTTTTCCTCAATGTCCCCCCCTTTGAAACCAAAAGATCCCAACACCATGGATGTTGATGTAATCAAAGTGTCTAAGCTCACCCCCGACAAAAGAAAGAGGTGTATTGAAAAGAAGCTATGTTTCCAATGCCAAAAACCCAGCCATCTCAGCAATGCCTGTACCACCTTCTTGAAGAAACCATTTGAGAAGAAAATCCAACAAGTAGTTGAAGAAAGGGAGACCCTTCCTAAGCTCAAAGAAGATGATGATGAAGCAAATGTCAGAAGGATTTCTTTCTTGAACATGGATTTTTAAATAGGGAAACATGGTCAACACAGGCTTTCCCTCCTTCTTTGTGTGCTGTAACTGTACAATCTACAATGAAATCTATGCAAATCCCAGTTCAACTCATTGTACCATCACACACTCTTCAAACTGTCAAATCCTCCGCCCTCGTAGACAGTGGTGCAGATATCTCCTGTATCGACTGGGACTTCATCAAAAAACACCAACTCCCCCTCACAAAACTAAAGGAACCCCTATGTGCCAGGAATGCCAATTCTTCCCATAATAAGAACAGCAATATAAGATTCACCTGTGAACTCTTTGCCTCCTTCAATGGGATCGTCCACCAAGTAACCTTCTATGTTATGGTCTCTGGCCAACAAAACCTAATCCTTGAACTCCCCTGGCTAAAGTCCACCAACCCCATCATTGACTGGTCTACTCAGACCCTCCTCATCAAAGAATCCACTGACCAGTCTAGAGACCTCTACCTGACTCACTCCTCTGACTCCAAATGACATGACTCTGTCTATTATAAACCCTCTCCTTGACAACCATGCCACATTAACATCAACTCTGTCTCAAACTACCACCTCAAAAGATACCTCCAATAAGAGACTGAGAAATAATTCATCAACTGTGCCCTTGACAACAGGGCTGTCCAACAGATCATCTGTTGTGAAAACTGTTTCATTCCTAGAGGCTCCCCCCTCATTGCAAAACTAACCACCACCACTGAACTCGCCATGGAAGCTGAAAAAGCTCAACCCAAGCCTGCCCTTCCCCCAGAATACCAACAATTCGCCCCTGTCTTCTCCAAAGAAGCCACTGACCACATTCCCCCCTCTCACCCTTATGACCATGAAATCAATCTTGATGAGACTTTTACCCTGAAAGTAGGGAAAGTCTACCCTCTCTCCCCTGACAAACAAAAGGCCACAGAAACCTTCCTGGCCAAAAATCTTGCATCCAGAAAGATCTGTCCTTCCAGTTCTCCTCAAGCCCCCCCCTTCTTCTTTGTAAAAAAAAAGAATGGGGATCTTCGTCCTTGTCAGGACTATAGATACCTGAATGAACACACCATCTGAGATGCCTATCCCCTTCCTCTCATCTCTGACCTCATGGACAAACTACGTGGTGCCAAGGTCTTCACCAAATTTGATGTCTGATGGGGGTACAACAACGTCCGAATCAAATATGGCCACCAATGGAAGGCTGCCTTCATCACTCACAAAGGCCTCTATGAACCCACTGTAATGTTCTCCAGCCTCACCAACTCTCCTGCCACCTTTCAAAGGTTTATAAACAACTCCTTCCACAATATGATTGCTGAAGGATGACTTGTTATTTACATGGATGACCTCCTCATCTTCTCTCCTGACTACCAAACCCATGAACAACGAACTAAACAAGTTCTCGAATGAATGATGGAACTCAATTTCCATCTCAAACTCAAAAAATGCACCTTCACCACCAATGAGGTGGAATACCTCAGAATGATTGTCAAACCAGGCAAACTTGCCATGGACCCTGTAAAACTTGATGGGATCGCCAAATGGCCCATCCCTGCCAAAGTCAAAGATGTGTGATCCTTCCTGGGATTCGCCAACTTCTACTGTCGATTCGTTCCCAATTATTCCAATATTGCCCATTCTCTCATTGACCTCATCAAGAAAAATCTTCCTTGGAACTTGTCTCTCTCTTGTCAAAAAGCTTTTGATGACCTGAAAGCCCTCTGCCTTTCAAAACCTGTCCTCCACCTTCCCAACCCACCAATGCCTCAAAGTTTGCCTCTGGGGCAATCCTCCTACAAACCAACCCCAATAGAGACTGGCATCCTTGCTCCTACCTCTCCCAATTGTTTTCCCCTGCGGAACGAAACTATGACATCTATGACCAGGAACTTCTTGCAGTCATCTGCGCCCTGAAATCCTGGCAACACTACCTCCATGGATCCTCTTTCCCCACCCAAGTCTTTACCAATCACAAAAACCTCACCTACTTCTGCCAACCACAAAACCTTAACTGACGACAAGCCAGATGGCTTCTTGACCTTGCTGACTTCAATTTCAAGATGATCCATGTCCCTGAACAACTATTTGCTGGACCCAACACCCTCTCCCAATGCCTGGACCTCCTACCCCCCAACTCTTTTGAAAATGATGGCATTACTCTTCTTCCCCCTTCTCTCTTTGTCAACATCATCAACTCTGCCCTCCACAATCGCATAGCCAAATCTTCAGCCTCTGACCCTCTCGTCCTCCAAGCCCTCCAATCCATGGACAGAGACATTCCCCCTGCATTCTGTTCCTGACTCTCTAACTGGCAATACCTTGACAGTATTCTTACTTACCAAGGACATATCTACATTCCTGCTGATGATTCACTCTGCCATTCCATCTTGGAGCAATGCCATGATCACAAGACTGCTGGCCACCCTGGCTACCAGAAAACCTGGCAACTTGTTGCCACTGACTACTGGTGGCCTGGCCTCACCTCCTATGTCAGAAAATACATTGAAGGTTGTGCCACCTGTCAATGGAACAAAAGTAATACTCACCCCACCTTGCTACCACTCTCTCCCATAAAATCCACCTGCATCTGACTCTTCCAACAAATCTCCTGTGACTTAATCACCAGCTTACCCCTCTCTGGGGGATTTGATACCCTTTTGGTCGTGGTCAACCATGGGCTTACTAAGAGGGTAATTCTCTGCCCCACTAAGAATACCATCACTGCTGAAGGAATTGCTTCCCTCTTTTTCCACAAAATCTACCTCCGCTTCAGACTTTTTGACAAAGTAATCTCTGATTGTGGACCACAATTCGCCTCTTCCTTCACAAAAGAACTTGGGAGACTCCTAAATTATGACCTTTCCCTCTCTACTGCCTACCACCCTCAATCCGATGGAGAAACTGAACGAGTCAACCAGGAGATTGAAACCTACCTTCGGATCTTCTGCAGGAATCACCCCTCCTCCTGGTTGGATTCTATTTCCCATGCCGAGTTTGCACATAATCACTGCCCTCATTCCATTACCAATCAATCCCTGTTCTATCTCATGATGGGATATGAATCCTGTGCCTTTCCTTTGGTCTTCCCTGAAACCCACCTTCCTGCCATCGAATCCAGAATCAAGCAACTTACTGCTGCCTGAGATGAAGCTCTAGCCTCTCATGAACTCGCTTGCCAAGTAATGGCATCCCATACCCAATGACACTTCTCCCCATTCAAGAAAGGAGACAAAGTTTGGCTAGAAGCTAGAAACCTGAAAAGATCTGTCATTAACCCAAAGTTTGCCCCTAAACAAGAAGGACTCTTCACCATCACCAAAGTCCTATCTCTTATAACCTACCAACTCTGACTCCCCAAAACGTGGAAAATCCATCCCATCTTCCATGCTTCTCTCTTATCTCCTTATTGAGAAAACCCTGTGCACAGACCCAATTTCCCTGCTCCACCACCTGACCTCATTAGAGGAGAAGAAGAATATGAAATTGACTGTATTTTATGCCACAGAGGAAGCCTGTCTTCTCATTCCTTCCTGATCCAATGAAAAGGATACTCCACTGAGGAAGATTCCTGGGTTCCTGAACAGGACTTGAAACATGCAAAGTCCACTCTCCTTGATTATAAAAACAGTCACCCCACTGCATTCCCCCCTTCTCCATCCTCTTGATAAAATCCAACTTACCAACTATGCCCTACACCAACTACCCTTCTGTCTCTCTGCCTTCTGTCTCTGTCTCTGTCTCTTCCCCTTCTTCTATTACTTACTCTTCTATCATTGTTGATGACATCTCCCATTCTATTATCCCCGTTTCCAACCCTGAACCCACAGTATGGCTCCCCACCGTCAAAAGACCTTCCTTTCCAGAAGAACCCATCCACCTTATCTCTATCCTATCTGTTGACATTCCCTTAGCAGCCCACAGAATGAGAGACAACCTACCCAACCCTGAAGTGGTTGAACGAATTTCCTCCTTTATTGGCAAATCTAGACTCACCCTCCCCATCTCTTCTCACCTTGACCTCTCTTCCCCCCTGTATGCCCTTTACCAGGCCTTCCTCCAAAACAAAAGACTTTGGCTATTCCATGTCTGACCCACTTCCACCGCTGAACTTGCCCTTCACGCCACTATCCTCTCCGATGTTCACCAATGACTCAGAGGTTCCCTCATTGTCGCCATGCACCAACTAGGCATGGACGAGTTCCTTATTGATCTAGATAGATATTGTGAGGAACAGGTCACTGTCAGGAGGGAAATAAGAGAAGCCACCAGTCTCATCATTCATACTCCCTCAGTCTCCTCTTCCCCTCTTGACCCTGAAGAGGAATGCATCCTGGAAAGGACTGAAGCATATGGGACTGGGGCCAAAGGATCTCTCTCTCTTCCCACCACCCACCCCCAATATGCTGAGACCTGTCAACAATGTCACTGTCTTGGC